>JAEANM010009351.1:2342-16424 GCA_017656035.1 Myanophis thanlyinensis
AGGGAGGGAAGCCCATTTTGATTTTATTTTTATTATTTTTATTCCTTTATCAGAAGAGTGTTTTTCTTTTTTTTTTAAAGTACCTTAAACCTTAGAGGAATTACATACTTGGGCCTTTTCCAATATTGTCAGGCATTCTTGCCTCATATGTTTCCAGGCTCTCACCTCCTCCTTACAGAGGTGAAGCTGTTGTGGTGTCATATTATCATTGCGTCATTATTTTAATGTCAAGGGGAGGAATGGGGCCATGGCTGCCGAGTCTATTTGCAACATCTCAGCTGACATTATTTGCAAAGGGACCTGCCAAATTATACATCTTGCATTGGGGTTAGGATGGAGGCAGATGTTTGTGCTGATGGATAACATGGTATTTTCACTGTTTTAAGGGTGGCTATGAAGATGGCACTTTGTGGGGTGGTGGTGTCAGGGTATAAACACTTCTAAGGATTTGAAGATTGAAAACACGGATCCATCATTCCCATCCACCAAATTATTTCCTTTCTGATGTGGATTAAGCGAAGGATTATTTAGTACCCTACTTTCTACCGCTATTCCAGTGTTGTGTACAAAAGAAGTTTAAAACTGGCATAATCCAAAGTCTCTGTCTTTGGAATGGTTTGTGCTAATTATCCAGATGTGATTTTTCTAGTGACTTTGGAAAGTTCTGTGTGTTTTGAAATATAAATATATCAATCATGTAGACTCTTGATACTAAGTCCTCTACCTTTTTTATCTCTTGTCTGTTAGTCTCTCTTGTGCGCCCTGCTTTTGATATTTCATAATATTTAATAAATAAACATAACTATATTTTTGTACAAACTGAACTGAGTGATATAGTGCTTATTTTGATCTCTATATAGCAATGTATCTCAATCTTGGCTACTTTAAAATATGTGGGATTTCAACTTCAAGAATATCACAGCCAAATTGGCTGGGGAATTCTAGGTGTTGAAGTCCATACATCTTAAAGTAGCCAAGGTTGAGAAAGACTGCTATATAGGGATAGACTGGGAGCGTGTTAGGTGCATAGTAGAAGTTTTCCAAAAAAAGGGTGGTAGGTGGAAAGAATCTAACTAAGGCATCAGTAACTTGTCTTCATTAGACTATTGAATAAAATTGATGCAATTGAACTGTCTAGAGGAGAACAGCAAAACGCCTAAGAGGTAATGAGAGGAAAGAGGTGCCCCTTGATCTTTGCTGTATTCAATGACTTGATGGACAAGAAAGGATTAATTTAAAAAAGATCAAGAAGTGCAGGAATGATGTGTTATTACGAATAATTGAATTAAGCCACAATAGTAGTTCTAGGAGTTTTCAACTACAGTATTATTGGTCACCAAAATTCTAACATCTCCTGCTTCTACAAGATGGATGTTTGTATTATAACTGAAAGTTTAGTTTATGAAGTGTTTAATTGGTATATTTCTATACTTGTCTCAACGGGACAGCATTTGGATTATAATTATATATGACTGGCAATTTTCCTGGGGCTCATCTAATCTCAAGCTGAAGCCCTGCAATCATAGTCCAGCTACCTGATTTAGCTGCTCTGAAATCACAAAGGGCCTCAGAAATGGCATCTTGTGCAGCCAAATACTAAAGAAAAACTGGAACACTTAAGGTTTTTGAGAAATGTTTATTAACATTAGGATATGTACATAGCTCTCTTCAGACCTTGAGATTTCAAATGTCATTATTTACAAGCATCAGTGGAATGGATACAGGCATTTACTTCTTGTTTTGTGCCTAATCATGATAAGCATAGGAAGTCATTAAAATAAACAGCCAAGCAACAGCAATTTTTCCCTATGTTTACATTAAGTACTTACGTCTTAGAGCTGTGGTGGTGATGCATATCAAGGGATAAAAAAGGGGTATTTTTTCCTTTAAGGCAAGGGTCTTCAAACTTGGCAACTTTAAGACTTGTGGGCTTCAACTCCCAGAATTTATCAGCTAGCCAAAGTGACTGGGGAATTCTGAGAGTTGAAGTTCACAAGTCTTAAGGTTGCCAGGTTTGGAGAGCCCTGCTTTAAGGAATAAATCAAAACAGTGGAAAGAGCCAAGGTAGATTGGAGATAGTTTTCCAACAGCTTTTGTATCTCATCGGTAAAATTCTCTACTTAATAGCAACTTTTAGAGTGCAGAAGCCTCTCTTCTTCCCCACCCACCACCAGCACTTTCCAAACAGTAAAAAGGAATTATTCCTTTGAAATGCATTAAGCTATTAGCATCATAATTATATCATGGCTGTTAATATACATTTTAAAAAATATTGCTTTTTTAAATGATAGCATATTCTCTCAGAAAAGATTGCAGACTACACACAATAAATGGAAACAAGTATCTGTAGACTTATGCATGAATTAACCAGTGGAGTTGTGGGGAAAGATTTAAGTATTTTATTTGTGTGTCAGGAATTTTAAAAACAAACAACACATCTTTGTTCATGTAGAGTTGCAGTGGATAGCAGAACCACAGATTAGTTCAAAGAGCAGATGGCTATTAGAAGCAATTACTAGGGTGACCCCTTCTTGGTCAATATTTTCTGCAAGCTCCACAGTTTCAAAATACAGACTTGTCCAAATGATTATAGCACTATGAATATCAGATAGACAGTTAAGGCAACCTAGCAGTATTTGAACTCATGTAACTGCATTGTCAATAATTGGTCAGGCCAGGGATTTTTCAACATGTGCTTTTTCTCCCTCAGGTATGGTAGTAATCATTAGGTAGGTCCCTGTAGGATTGAAAAAGAATTATCCAAAATTTAGGCTCAGTGGAAAACATTGGAGTGTTTTAAGATTTCCTGTAGATAAATGAACTTGGTTTTGCAATATAAACTGCACAGTGGGATACTTGCTGTTTTAAAAAAGCATAAAAGTGAATTGTTGAAAAATGATTGCTCATGAGACCTTTGATGAAATTGCGTGGCTGTCTAATTTAGACTTACTTTATTTCTGATTTTTTTGTAGGTCTGCAAGCTTTATTTGATTTAACTGGTAGCCAATTCAAGTGCAATTTTAGTTGAACAACAAGCAGATGACAAATTTTAATTGGCAGAGCTGTAAGCTAAAGGCACTATAGGTTTATTATTTTGAGGCATTTTGATTCTGGTTTGTTAGTGCAAGAGGAAAGGAAGCTATTAGATAATATATTTATTTCTAGTAAAGAATAATAACTGTGGTGTCTTGGATCTGCTGGACTGCAGGTCCAGATGGACTGATTCCTCCCAGGAAAGCTTAACCAAGGGGCTTTCAAAAGAATTTCCATGATGTCTTCCTCTTGACTGGACAACTGGACTCTTACCTCTGACACTGGCATGTCCTCTTGGCAAGCAAATGTTGTTTAATTTGTGCCATCTTCTTGGCTTGTCGCTGCCAAACAATAAAAGAAAGATTCTTTTATTTTCATGTTCTTTCAGATCTGCTTCCATTTGTTGTTATTGTAGAACCCAACCTCCCTTTCGGTTTATGGATGTGAAGAAACTCACCTGTTTCTGCTTAATACGTTTACAAGTAGGTACACAGACACCAATAAGAATTAACAGCAGAAGCATTGCGCCAATTCCTGAGGCTATTTTGATCAGTGAGAGTCTATTCTCTAAAGTAGCCTCATTTGAGGTCTTTTCTGTGGAAAAACAAAAAAAACGACTGGAAGTTGAGGAGAACAGAATGTGCACAGAAACGGAGCCAGGAACAAGATGGTAGCGTTACTTACCTTGGAATTTACCCAGAATATAGTCAATACTGATTTTCACATCATTGTGCACTTTGAGATCACACCTCCAGAGCCCTTCAGTTGTAGCTACGTGACAGAATTTATTCTCTGAAATGGGAGAGCTACATTTGGATTCATTCGTAGACTCATTTACATAAACCCAGCACAAATTACTCTGTGGAGGGGCAGAAGGAATGATATGACCACATAAGGTCACCTTGTCTTCTTTGGATCTGAGCACAGGAGGGATAGCAGAGACTGCAGGGAAAGCAGGAAAAATATATTAGGGAAACAGTTTTTAAAAGATCTAGGAGAGACTGTTCCTTTCCATGAAGAATATTTTATTATACAATCTAAAATACCAGGCTATTCATAATGCTGGAAAGGGTTCCTCTCAATGGAAAGAAGACAAAATTGATGATATCAAAGGATACAAACCCATCTTAAATCAGCAGTATGGAAAGATGATTAAAGTTTTCCCATATATTGGCATCAAAATATGTAGCTATTCAATTACATATTCAACTTTCAAAAGTCAGTTTCCAGAAAATAAGTCGCTCAGAGTAATCAGCAATTACTTCAGGTGTTTCAGCCATAATCATGTGCAAACTATATTGATTGAACCATAAAATCAACTCTTCTTCTAGTCTCATTGCCTCCATCCAAAATTGGAGCCCTTTTATTTAATAAAACTGAGGAATGATCTTTATTTCTCAGTTAGAAGTTTCCCCAGCTCCAGATCAGACTGCAAGCACAGCAACCAAGGTCCCATCAAAATGTGTCCTTAGCCTTCATACTAGAGATAGCAGAGTTGGGTTAATTATAATCTACAAAACTTTATAGATGCAGGTAGTTCTCGACTTCCAACTGGTCGCTTAGTGACTATTTGAAGTTAAGGCAGACATCCCCCTCCAAAGCTATTTATGACCATTTTCAAAGTTACACTGGCCACACATGATTACACAATTGCATTTTGGGTGCTTGACAACCAGCTCACATTTACAGCTGTATGAAGCATCATGTGACCAAGATTTGTGATTGATTCCTGCAAAAAATGCCCGTTTGTCATGCCCCTCCATTGGAGTCTGAATCTGCGGGAGAAGATGAGCTGAAAGAAGAGCTGATAGAGAGAATGGCTCCGTTGGTCCTGGAGGAAACTGGGGAAGGGAAGAGTCAGTCCGGGCAAGGCTTTTCTGATTTAGTAAGGCTTGCAGACTGGGAGAGCAGGAGAGACAGAGCTCAGGAGAAGAGCAAGGACTACCCCTTCCTGATCCTAGAATAGGGAGAGAAGGGAGAAGGCATGACTGTTTTAGCCGAAAACCCGGTCAAAATCGGGTAAGAATTACTCAGACGCGAGGTCAGTCTAAATGACCGCAAGGGGTCCCTTTATTTCCAAGCCGCGAGTAAAGCTCACGATGAGCTTTCAGCACCAGTCGTAAGTGGAGGAGAAAAGCGAGCCGCGGCTTTTTATAATTTGCCGCAGTGTCACTTTTCGTGCTCCCCATTGGCTGGGCGGCTCAGCCAATGGGAAACGTCCCTCCGACAGCCAATCAGCTGTTGGGTCCAAAGTTCTTGCTGGCGGACCGGAGTGGAAGCTCCGGTCGCGCCTGCGCGGTACATTACAATGACCAATTCAGATTGAGCTGGCTACGAGGGAGGAGAGTACCCCGGCCCCTTTCACAGGGCACACCTGGGGACTGAGGTGTAAGGAGGTTCTGGTGGGAGGGGCATTTGTTGGGAACAAGCATTGAATTTGTGGAGTCTTGTGTGCACTTGCCAACCCCTGGAGATTGCTGCACTCCGACTTGTGGGGCTTGCCCGGTTTGTCTGCTTCACTGAACTTCTTGCTCTGGTTACTGTTTGGCTAACCTGGTTTATTGGACTGCTGGCCCTAGTTGCTTTGTGGCTAACCTTGCTTACTGGACTACTCACAGCCAGAGGCTTCTGAAGGTCTGTGTGAGAGTTTTGTTCCAGGACTTGTAGTGAATTTGGGGATGTTTTGGGGGCAGAGTTGGAGCAATAAAGGGAAGTTAGTCCTGTTGTCTGGCTGTGTGTTGCTTTCGTGCCACCCCACAGGTCATCACACCATTGGGAAAAATTGATGAGCTTCACAGCTGCAGCATTTACTTAGCCATCATGGTGTTCACTTAACAACCACTGCAAAAATGTCAAAAAAGTTGGGTCCAGTCACATGATGCCTCAATATTAGACTGCAATGACTTATGACCATAATTTTGGATTCAATTATGGTAATAAATCGAGGATTACCTGTATCTATAAGACAGAATGGGAAATAGATTTTTTAAACTTCACACTAACACCTTACTTTTCAAAGTTGGTTTGAATTTACTAAATGGTATAATAGTTCACTATGTTGCATGACTTAACAAAGTAGATAACACCTTCCACATTATTAAGAAAAGCATGTCAGTTCAATATACGGCAATTTCTTGTATCATAAAGCATCACATGTCAAAATAACCTCCCTGAAAGCTCCCATAGTAAATGTACCACATAAAATTAAACTTTGTTTTATGAAATTATGCAAATGGAAAGAAAATGTTTTCCCATCAATAATAATATCTTCATTAAACAATGAGTATGTCACATTTCCTTCATTAAACTAAAAGCTGCTTTGGGATGGAGGAATGGGATATCATTTTATCCAAAGCTTTGTATTTCCCTGCTGTCTACCTCTAAAATCCTAAACTGTAGTGAGCAGCCTTGTCTTCAAGTTCTTCAACTGAGTTTTTCTGTTATAAGGACCCTCCTTACATCCCTGTGTCTTCATCCTCCTCCACACCATCACCAGCTCCTTGGATTGAAAACTGCTCAGCTCATGCAGTTTAGATATGCATGCTTTCTGTCCTCTGATCATGGGAACTGTCCTCTATGGCCACTGTGGCAGGAGTCAGAACAAATGAGACACTTGTCTGATGCAGGTCTTGTAGGTGCATGTTGTAAGTCTTGTAGGTGTACGTTCAAATTGGGTAAAAGTATTGAGCATATGTGCTTTACCTATGTCTGATAAGTTTCAAAAAGAACAAAACCATTCATTCATTCATCTATCAACTTTACAAATTGTCCATCTCACCTAAGTGATTCCTAGTGATCAGTAATGAATATAACCATTGTAATGCAGAGTTACATAGCCTCAGGAGAGAGGGGTCTTGAGGCATCTAGCATGAGCTGCAGACCAATTAAGTTCTATAATTCTTTAGTCTGAAAGTGCAAATGAATAAGAAAGTAAAATTTTCCATTTATAGCTCCTTATATGCACCAATTTAGCACTTCCTATACCAGTGTTTAAAAACAGGATCAATGCTTTCTGGAGAGAATGCTAGACCTGTATGCACAAAACGTTAATTTAAACCTGGAAAAAGCCAGGTTTTACCAGTTGTGAATTGTGGGTTCTGTCAGTCCTTGGGTTTATGAGAGGTTTCCCACTGCTTTCTTTACAAGTAGTAGTGTATGTTTCTGGTGAGAGTCAGTCTAATTCAGCCACCTACTGCCAGCATTGCAACCCTTTCTGACATTAGGCTAGAACTTGTGTCAATCAGAATAGAACTGGAAAGGACCTCAGAGATCTTCTAGTCCAGCCCCCTGTTCAAGCAGGACACCCTATACCAGTGATGGTAAACCTATGTCATAGGTGCCACAGGTGGCATGCAGAGCTATCTTGCTGGGCACACAAGCTGTCAGCCAACTTATCTTCAGCTGAGCATGCACATGTGATTGCACATGCACGATTGCAGAGACCCAGCTGGTCTTTGGGTGACCGCTGTGCATGTGTGCAATTGCAGCAGGAAATCTAGCTGGTCTTTGGAGCTCTCCTGCACATGCACACGCGATTGCTCGTGTGTGTGAGTTCCTGTGCGCAAGCGTGCATTGCATGTGCAAAAGCTGCATGCAGTTGCACATACAGTGCACGTGGAGGAGCCGCAGGCAAGTGCAGCTGCCACGTGCAAAGCACATACTTTTCAGCACTCGGTAAGTAAAAGGTTCGCCACCAGTGCCCTATACCATTTCAGACCAGTGACTGTCCAGTCTCTTCTTAAAAACCTCCAGTGCTGAAACACCCACAAAGCCTGGAGGCAAGCTGTTCCACTGGTTAATTATCCTCACTGTTAAGAAGTTTATCTTCAATTCCAGGTTGCTTATCTCCTTAATTAGTTTCCATCCATTGTTTCTTGTCCTGCTCTCCAGTGCTTTGGAAAATAAGTTGACCCCCTCTTCTTTGTGGCAGCCCTTCCAATACTGGAATACCGCTATCATGTTACCCTGAGTCCTTCTGTTTCCTAGACCAGCCATATCCAGTTCCTGCAACCATTCTTCATATGTTTTAGTCTCCAGGTCTTTAATCATCTTAGTTGCTCTTCTTTGCACTTTTCCCAAAGTCTCAACATCTTTTTTGCAATGTGGTGACCAAAATTGGATGTGATATTCCAGGTGTTACTAAGGTTTTTATAAAGTGGTACTAATACTTCATATGATTTTGATTCTACGCCTATGTTTTTACAAGCAAGGATTGTATTAGCTTTTTTGGCTGCTGCCGCATGCTGCTGGTTCGTGTTTACATGATTGTTCACTAAAACTCCAAGGTCCCTTTCACAGTTATTATTTTTGAATCAGTTTTGTCTAATCTGTACTTGTACCTTTGGTTTTTCCTGCCCAGGTGCAAAACCTTGCTTTTTTCCACATTAAATTTCATTTTGTCGGATAGGGGCCATTGTTCAAGTCCGTCAAGATCTTTTTGAATCCTGAGCTTGTCTTCTGAGGTGTTGGCTATTCCTGCCAGTTTAGTGTCATCTGCAAATTTGATATTCCCCTTCTGTTCCCTCATCTAAGTCATTTATGAAGATATTGAATAGTACTGGGCCTAAGCTAGAACCCTGTGGTACCCCATTGCTTACTTCCCTCCATGTAGATGTAGTACCATTAAGGACTACTCATTGAGTACAGTTTGTCAGCCAGTTACAAATCTATCTGGTGGTGATGCTGTCTATCCCACATTTTTCTAGCTTACCAAGCAGTAGTTTGTAGTCTACTTTGTCAAATGCCTTGCTGAAGTCTAAATATACTATGTCCACAGCATTTCACTGGTCTACTAATTTAGTCACTATGTCAAAGAATGAAATGAGATTGGTTTGGCATAATCTGTTTTTAACAAATTCATGCTGGGTACTAGTTGTAACTTTATTTGTTTCTAGATGTTCACAGACCAGGTTTTTAATTATTTTATCCTGTATCTTCCTAGATATTGATGTTAGGCTGATTGATCTGTACTTGTTCCCTCCTGCTTCTTTTCCAATCTCCTCTTCCATACCTGTCAACCAGGCTACTTCTCAATTGAGATCTATTTTTCTTTTGAAAGAGGGCTAGACCTGTACTTAGAAATAGCCTGACTGCTGGGTCATAGGCTACACCAAGCAGGAGCATCGGGAGACTCTCTCCCACTTCACCTCACATCCTTCCTCTGTATCTGTACTACAATCTGTCAGACTGGCTATTTTGGGCCACAGTGCTTCTGAAATAGTCTTACAGACAGAACTCACACTCAGAATACATCCCGGCCTGCATTCTCTTACTCAGGCAACTTGACTGAACCAACTTTTCTGAAACCCCTGTCTTATGTGACTTACTTCACTCCACACCACCTAATGGGAACAATTAATTTCAAGGTTGAGTTTTGAGAATGTTAAAAAATGGCTGTGTTGGTATTCAAAAAGCACCTATATATAATAAACTGAAATTGCATGTTACCATCAAACAAATCAAGACTTATTCCTACCTTTCATAACTATTAGGTTGATGGTTTTACTCAAAGTTCGATGTTTAAATCCAAGATTGCATTGGTACCATCCAGCATCTTCAGAACGGACATTGGATATTCGACGGGTGGAAAAAAAGTTATTGATGTTGCTTATGTTATGTTCCTTTATGAGAATATTATTCTTAAGCCATTTCCAAGACTGGACTTTTGGAATCTCCTGATCCCTTTTTTTTTCCAGGTCAATGTTCAAAGGACAGGAAAGGACGATGCTGCTGTTGAAAGCGGCAAACTGGAACTCATCCAATGGATTGGAAAAACCTGATTTTACATCCAACCAAAATAGAAAGTAACATATGATCAGAATTAGGTGCGTTGCTGCTTTTCCACTGTAGAAAAAGACTGTGACCTTTTCCCTCTACAGTAGTAGTGAGTTAAAGTGCTAATCTTGAGATGGCAGAAAACATTTGCTTCCCTCTGAGCTAATCCCTACTCTGTGGCTGATTCAGGTTACTGCTGACAGGGATTTTCTTGTTTTGTGAATGTGACACTCATTACAGGCAAAGTAATTGGTTTTCTCATCTTGGGTTGTAGCAGCCCATTTTAGCAAGTCGGCAGCTTGTAGGGAAACTTCCATGCAGTCTGGATACTGCAGAAGGAATGGAGAGGATCTGACTTCTGGTCTCTTCAGGTCTAGCTCATCTGCCCCCTTCTCACACTCCATTTGGGGATCTCCCAAGATAACAATGGGAAGATGGGAAGCCACAAGGGCAGAAATAGCTCCAAAGAAAGGAAAAGCAGAACATGCCATGATCGTAAAATAGCAAGATCCTCTAGACTGGAGTGGTGAAACTGACTAGAGCCAGGAGGGATGGGAAAGTCATCAAAATAAAGTACAGAGAAATTGTTAAAGAATCAACACATTCCCAGTTCGAGCTCCCTCATTGTTTTTGGGATACCACCAGGGCCACTGAGAAGCGTAACAATAATATTGCTTGAGCACACTGGAAAAAGAAGTTCTGAAGTTTTCCCTGCAACGTTTTGACAAAAAAAATGTATCTGATAAACCGCTATAGCCAATGGGTTGAAATGAATAGAGAATAGCATTCTATCCTATCTGTAATATAAATGTGAGTTAACATAGGACGTAAATTCCAGAAAAAAGAGTCAGTGATGAAGTAACCTTATCTTGGCACAATGCAGTGCTATTGGAAGAAGTTAGCAGAGCAAATTATGGATGATGCTGAACTTTTTATGAGGAAAGACTTTGAGAGAACCCAAGTTTCAATCTCTTTGAACTAAATTTATTTACTTCTCTTACCTAATACGTTGACACTGTAGGAGAGGTTGACCTTATAATGAAAGATGTGACATTCCCATATCCCATCATCCTGAACTGTAAGGTTTGATATCTTCAAGCCATCCTTTTCAAGTTTCCATCTTGGCTTGTTCTCTGTTACTTTGATCTTGTGGGGTCCAAACCATTCAATCTTGGTATCTTTGACAGGAGACAGATGCAGGTTTAAAGTGTCACCTTGCAGGAGGTATCCACTTTTAGATCCAGTAACTGTGAAATAAAGAAGAATTACTGGTAAATTTTCCTTCCATGCCTGTTCTCAAGGATAATTTATTTAATTACTCATTCAATAGCAGGGAGAAGAAGAGATAGAGACAAAGAGGCAGATTTCATGAACTCTGTTCCATCATTCACCTTCCCACACTTCAATATCATAAGAAGCCACCAGCTTTCCATCCACTTCACAGGCATATTGTCCTGGTACTGCTTTTGGCAATTCTAGAGAAAAAGTCTCCTCATCCTTCAATATGCATGTGTCAGACCTTTCACCTTTGAAGAAAATAGAACTGGATGAAATTAAACCTTAAACACAAAGACTCATCTCTCTTTTTATTGGCTATATGTGGAAGGGCTTGACCAGTTTTACCTTTATATATTGTGTCTTTAATTTTCCGTAGCAGAAGTTTTCCATTATATTTCCAGATCATTCTGGATGGATTTTTCATGTCAGTTTTACTTAGACACTGAAGGAAGACAGACTTGCCAGCAGTAACATTTAGCTTTTCAACTCTTACGGAAAAAGTTGCCCCTAGAAAAGCTAGAGGGTCAAAATAATGGAAGAATAAAGAAAATCAACAATGAGAAACAAATGAGATTTCATTAATACTGAATTATGGATGTTTCTGAGCCCGAAGTTTATAATCTTGAGTCACTGTACTCGTCACTATATTGGCCTTTTATTTTATGTAACTCATTACATTTTAACATATCTATTTACATTTTAAGTGTCTGCTGATTTACTCTGGAATTTTCAGAAAGTCTATAATTCACAAAAAAAAATGTCACTGTACAAGGCATTTGTTTTGAAGCAAGATCAAGGAGAAATGAAGAATAAATTGATCAGTCTCCAGACAAGGAACAGAAATGTGCACATCATTATTTTTTATAAGCTATCATAAAATATGGTTACGTCTGGTTTTTTAAACCAAAGGAGATTAATTGGATTAGTGGTGATGTAGCAAACTTGCTGGTAATGTAAAAATTCTGTTCTTCATTGTCAGCATAGATATCGGTGCACCAAAAAAGAATAGCCCTACTTCTCAATGGTCTTTTTCACAGCAAGGCCATATAAAAAGATTAAAAATTAGGGATGTGCTGCATTTTGGATCTGAGGTCACAGAGGTGGTTCAGAGTGGGCATGAGCCCACACATCATATCAGTCTTTAAGAACCTGGCTTAGTGGTTAAAACATTGGGCTTGCCAGCTGGAAAGCTGCCAGCTCAGGTTTAAAACCTGAGCATCACATGATGGGGTGAACTCGAATCCTTGCCCTAGCTCCTGTCAATTTAGCAGTTCAAAAGCATGCAAATGTGAGTAGACGAATAGGTACTACTTTGTCGGGAAGATAACAGTGCTCTGTGATGTCATGCTGGCCACATGACTGTGGAAATGTCTTCGGACAATGCTAGTTCAATGGCCTTGAAATGAGCACTGCTGCCTATAGTAGGCAGTGATTATGGACTAAAAAAATCCAGAGACTCCTATGCAATCCCAAGAAAATTGAAAGTTTAATTTAAAGGGACACCAACAAGTGAGTTTTAACTGATGACTAGACCATTGGATTTAGCGTTTGGTCAAAAACCCTTTGAGTACATCAGAGTACATCTCAGTATGAATGCTGATGAGCTGCTGCTTAGAATCACCCGTTGGGGCTTCTCCCCACCAGCAAAAGTTATGAAAAGAAAGGCTGAAGACAGGAAAATAAGAGCTCAAATGACAGCTCCATTGTGTCACAAATATATCTTGTGATAAACTCACCCAGGTAAAGAACAAAGGTAACAAGAATGCTGTTTAAAACCATATTTGCCAATGATTTTCACCTGGACAACTGACCGCTGCAATGAGTTCCTGGCAGAAAAAATAAAAATCATCCAGAAAAGTCAGCATGGTTTATTCTAAAAATACCTTTCAATATGTAGGGCAAAAGCAACTAGGAGAAGTTTACCTTCAACACTGAACAAAAGAAAAATTAATTACAGGCTTAAAAATGTAAAAAATTTGAAATAAACAGCAAAAAGCTAAAGAAGATTTTGATCTACGAAATTTACAAGTGAATGAAGAGGTCACTTAAAAAAGATTTAGGAATTAACTATAAAAAATAAATAACTTCTTGTGGAAACTAGAGTTATTTTATCTGCCTTGGTTCATAACAGAGATAAATGACTTTATGATTTTAGAAACTGGATATAAGAAGGGACTAAAGATTCTAAGTAGAAGGAAAAATAATATAAGCCTGCTTTTGGTGTTGGTTAACTGGAACTTACCAATGGAGCTAGCAATCCAAAAGCTAGTGACACCATCATAAACTATAATCAGGAAAAGAACACCAATGACGAGAACGTGCCCACCATCTCTGAACACGAAGTTATGAAAGAAGTTAAGAGTGTAAACTTCAGGAAAGCAGCAGGACCAGACGTCATCACAGGTTGTATCCTAAGATCCTGTGCTGAACAGCTAGCACCTGTGTTCACGGAGATATTGAACCTCTCCTTACTCCAATCAATAATCCCAACATGTCTCAAAGAGTCCACCATTGTCCCAGTCCCGAAGAAACCACATCCAACTTCCCTCAACAACTACCACCCCATAGCCCTGACCCCAATAGTGATGAAATGTTTTGAACGACTGGTCAGAAACCTCATCACTTCCTCACTACCAGGCATACTGGACCCCCTTCAGTTTGCCTAGCGTCGGAACAGCTCAACTGATGATTCTATCTCCCACCTTCTCCACACATCACTTACCCACCTGGAGTTCCCAGAAAAGGGAACTATGTCAAGATGCTCTTTGTAGACTACAGCTCTGCGTTCAACACAATAATTCCCTCCATATTCACCGTCAAGTTGGAACACCTGGGACTTAACCCACCCCTTTGCCGGTGGATCTCCAACTTCCTGACCGGTAGATCACAGGCTGTAAGGATGGGTGGACGAGTCTCAACTTCACTCACCCTCAACACCGGAGCACCCCAGGGCTGCGTCCTGAGCCCCCTACTGTATTCCCTATACACATATGACTG
>JAEANM010009352.1:0-16424 GCA_017656035.1 Myanophis thanlyinensis
CACAAACACACCATTCTCCTATTCTGGCCAGGCCCCTCTGTCAAATTTTAGAAACCATTGTGGCCCGCGAGTCAAAATGTTTGCCCACCTCTGCTCTAGATGGAGCTATTGTGCCATTTTCTTTACTCATCTCAGTCAAACTCCTGGTACAACCAAGAGGGAGAGGAAAAAAAGAGAAAGAAAAAGGGGGAGGGAAAAAGAACACTTCCCTTTCTCTTTCCTCCTTCCTCCCTGCTAAAATCACAAATCCTATAATCCAATTAGTTCGGGAGAATACTATGCCAAAGTCCCAGTTTACCCCAATTTTTTTTCTTCTCTTCACCAAACAACTTTAGTTTTAAATCTAAAAAGTAGTTTTGGCTCTCTGTTCTTTTTTCACCGCTCTTCTTCTGGAGGTGGACAACATCCCACCTCCTCTCCTGGCCCCCACTTATCCAGTTATGCCCATAGGGGCTCTTCTCTTTGAAAGTGTTCTTTCTTTGAAAAACATTTAAAGCACACAGATCTCACCAACCTGGTTTTGCGCTGTAAATTCCTTTCTTCCTATGGCTGCCACAGTGTCGGTCAGGCTACATTAACCTTCGCCCCCTCCTGTAGGATCGGAGGGATTCCTGAACCAATCTGGGTTTGTGACCCCACCAGATCCTCCAGTTTCTGCCCTACCTCTTCGTCTTGCCTTCAGCAAGACTTATTGTCCCTGGGGACCTCCTACATCTGGGGTTTGGTGCAAGTCTTCTTGGAGTCCCATGAAGCTGCATTGTACTGCCGAGGCGCCAGCCATGCTCTCTCGGCCTCTCTTTTTTTTATTGGCTTTTTTCTATTAGATTTTTGGCTTATTGTTATTGTTACAGTTTTTTCTTTCTTTTTCTTCCTTTTTTCTTTTTAAATTCTAACTCGGGTGAGTGGATTTTCATTGGATTATAACTGGAAGACATCGAATAATGCTTGGATTACAAATATTGCTGTTATTGTCTTTGTTTTTGTCTGTTTTTGCCTTTTTTGTTTCTTTTTTGATAAGGTTTTCTTCCAATTTTTTGGGATCATAAGTGGATTATAAATTTTTGACACCAGGGATCACAGGAAATTTGATTGGAAACATGAAAAAATCAGCATCAGCACCACCATCTACAACATCTTCAGCATCATCAGCAACATCTAGCCCAGCTGGACAGAGAATTATGGTCTCACTATTGCAGTAGGATAAAGCGGCAGCATGGCAATTGGAAATTAAGGTGATGCTTCAAACAATACAAGAACAAATGAAAATTGAGGTGAAGGAGGTGAGGGAGAAAGTGGGGAAAATAGATGAAAAGTTGGAAATTTTCCAACAGATAATAGTGCAAAAGTGGCTTTAACATTAAAAAAATGGAGGAGATGGATGGAAGGCAATCGGACATAGCCATGAAAGAACAATTATACAGCTGGAAATGGACCGGGCCAATTATTATTTATGTTTTCAAAATATAGAAGAGAAAGGAGAAGACCTGACAGAGATATTAGCAGAAATGTTATCTCCAGCTTTGAAGACTACTTCAGAGGAAATGAAAATGGAGATTGATGAAATATACACAGTCTACACTAGATATGCGACAAGGAATAAGCTATCAAGAGAAGTCCATGTGAGATTTACAAAGAAAACAATAAGAGCTGCAATCCTACAGAAGATACGAGGTGAAGGTTTGAAATACAAAGGGAAAGAGATAATTGTTTTAAAACAGATTCCAGATAGAGTCAGAGAGATAAGGAGATATTACCAATTTTTAACAAAACTCTTGGTGAAACATGAAGTGAATTTCAGATGGTTGACTCTGGAAGGTATATTGGTATCATGGAGGGAGCAGAAGTACAGTCTGGATATGATAGAAAAAGCACAGAAATTTTATGAAGATTTTTTTTATGATACCAGAAGAAAAAACAGATGAGACAAAGAGACGAGAGATGATAGAGATAGAAGAGGAAACAACACAGCAGTGTGAGGCAAAAGGCAATCTACAAGTAGAGGCCGAGAAGAAGGGAGATGAAAATGGAAAGGAAGAGCAACAAGGGGAAACATTAAAAGAGCTTAGACCACCGAAAGAACAACAAGGAGCAATACCCCAAATTCCAAGATCGCCAAGAGAACAGCAAGGTAATATACCTGCAGCTCAGAGATCGCCAAGAGAAACCAAAACAAGAAGGACAGCAAGACCTATTTATACAGATAAATCATGGAAGAAACACTAAATGTGATTTCTATAAATATAAATGGATTGAATTCGGCATCAAAGAGAAGTATGATTTTCAATAGGCTAAAGAAACGACAATTAGATACAATTTGCTTACAAGATGCATATCACCAAATAACAGGAGAAACTTCTGGACTGTCCAAAATTGGGCAATAAATTTTCATCCTTAGACATGGAAGAGAAAAAAAGAGTAGTAATTTTTTATATAAAGGACAATATAAAAGCGAAACAGATACAGGCAGATGAAGAAGATTGATGATAGAAATACTATTTGACTCAAAGCAGATTCTCCTGGTAGGGATTTATGCACCTAATGTTAATCAACAGATTTTTTTTAATAGATTGCATAGAAAGTTGATTGAAGTGGAATATGAACATATATGCATACTAGGGGACTTTAACTCAATAATAAATAAAAAACTGGATTGTCAAAATGCGAAATCTACGGAGTCAACAAGAACTACTCTTCCTAAGGTATTTATGAAAATGAAAGAAGAAATATTGCTTTTGGATGCATGGAGAGAAATACATCCAAAAGAAAAAAGATTCACATTTTATTCCAATAGACAAATCATGGTCACAAATAGATATGATATGGATGACAGAAGAACTAAGGAACAATATAGTGGACATTGACATAGAAACTAGCACTTGAGCGGACCATAACCCAGTGCAATTCACATGGAAAAGTCAGATAAAAAGAAGATTGAATAAAAGACATTGAATAAAAGCATTTTAAAAGATAAAAAGTTTGTTCAAAATATAAAGACTTAATATTTTTTTTAAAGGAGAACAGAGCAGAGGATATATCAGCTCAAAACGTTTGGGATACTGCGAAAGCATATATCAGAGGACTAATAATGACATATGGGGAAGAAAAAGAGGAAAAAGAGACAGAAAAGACAGGAGTTAGAAGATGAATATAGAAAATTGGAAACAGAATTTCAAAAAGAAACACAAAAGAGGAATATTAGAAATCAGATGGAGGTGATAAAACATAAACTTGGACTATTGGAAAAAGAGGAACTAGCACAAAAAATCAAAAGAGCTAAGCAAAACTTTTTCGAAAATGCAAATAAAACAAAGAAGATGGTTAGCACACAAATTGAAAAAAGGGAAACAAAAGAAAATGATACATTCATTAGAAGATGCAGAGGGAAGACTTCAGACACAAAACAGTGAGAAAAAGGAAGTGATCCAAAATTATTGTGAACATTTATATGAAAAAGAAATGATATCTAAAGAACGGATATATCAATACCTAAAGGAAGCTAACTTACCTAAAATTCCAGAAGAAATGAAATCCATGTTGTCAGAGCAGATTAATATGTCAGAACTGAAAGAAGCAATTAACAAACAAAATAATGAGAAGACACCAGGCCCTGATGGGTTGCCAGCAGAATTTTATAAAAGCTTGCAAGAGACACTAGGCACCCAGATGTTAAACTTGTTTAATATTGCCTTAGACAGTGCAAAAATCTCAGATTCATGGACAGAAACATATATAAAACTGATTTGAAAGGAAGATTCAGATGATCAACAAATAAAGAACTATAGACCTATATCTTTGCTAAATGTGGACTACAAGATATATGCTTCAATAATTGCCTCAAGGCTGAAAAGATATTTGAATAATTTTATATCTTCTGATCAAAATGGATTTCTACCCAACAGATAGATTAAAAATAATGTGAAAATGATATTAAATACTTTGGAATACTATGAAGCACATCCAGGAAGACAAATGGCTTTGCTCTTCCTGGATGCCCAGAAAGCTTTTGATAATGTTAATTGGGAATTTATGTTTGCACAATTAGAAGTAATGGACTTTGGGGGAAAGTTTATTAATATAATCAAGGGGATTTATAGTAAACAAAGAGCACAAGTGATGGTAAATGGAGATATGAGAGAAAAATTTGAAATACAGAAAGGTACAAGACAGGGATGTCCATTATCTCCTTTATTATTTATTTTGACCTTGGAAGTATTAAACAGGAATGCCCGATAGGAGATGGAAATAGAAGGAATGGAGATCAAAAAAGAGAGATATAAGCTGCAGACCTTTACAGATCACTTAGTTTTTATTTTGGAAAATCCATGAAAATCAGGGCCTAAGCTGATGGGAAAAATAGAAGAATATGGGGAGGTGGTTGGTCTGAAAATTAATAAAGGAAAGACTAAAATGTTGGTCAAAAACTTAACTGATAAACAAAAAATGGAATTAGAACATACAGTGGGCATTCAAATAGCAAAAAAGGTAAAATATCTGGGAATATTTTTAACAGAACGATGTGGAACAATTAAAGAAGATAACTATATGAAATTACTACAAGAAATCAAAGCAAATGTGGAAAAGTGGAAACACCTACAGCTATCATTGATGGGTTGAATAGCTGCTATAAAAATGAATACTCTTCCAAGGTTATTGTATTTGTTTCATACCATACCAATAAAATTAGATTAAAAATATTTTAATGATTTGAACAAGATGATGATGAGTTATATTTGGCAAAGGAAGAGAGCTAGAATAAAATTTAAATTATTACAGGATGCTAAAAGCAGGGCTGGTCTGGGTCTACCAGATTTCGAATTGTATTATCAAGCAGTAATACTTACATGGATGAAAGAATGGTTAGAATTAAGAAATGCAAAAATATTAACACTAGAAGGTTATGACCTACAAGTAGGTTGGCATGCCTTCCTATGGTATGGGAAGAATAGGATGCATGGGTACTTTTAAAGACACTATGTTAGAAATGCTCTATAGTTAATATGGAAGAAATTAAGACAAAAACATTATTTGAAAGTTCCGGTTTGGCTCTCAATAACTGAAGCGTTTGTTCACCCAAACTTGGTAGATTGGACAAATATTATTAGATATAAGGATATTTTTAATGTAAATGGGGCACTCAAGACAAAACAAGAGTTAAGTGCACAGGGGATTGATATGACTTGGTACACTCAAATACAGATACAATCGAGATATGAAAAAGATGTGAAATCAAATGTTTTTTATAGAGAGTTAACAGAATTAGACCAAATTCTGAGGGGGACAGATGAGAAACTGATAAAGAAGATTTATAATTATTTACTTAGTAGGAAATTGGAGGACAAACAGGTCAAAGAAACTATGATTGCCTGGGCTAAGAACTTTGGTTATCCAATTGATTTAAATCTATGGCAAAAACTATGGGATAGAAATTATAAGGTAACTATGTCAACGGCCTATAAAGAGAATTTATATAAAATGTTTTATACGTAGATGGCATTTGGCACCAACAAGATTGGTTAAAGTGTTTAAGGATAAATAGTCTAAATGCTGGAAGTGTCACCAGGCCTTTAGTACATACTATCATATGTGGTGGACCTGTCCTGTAGCAAGGAAATTTTGGATTAAAATACAGGCTTGGTTGGAAAAAATGACTAAACAAGAAATAGAGTTGAAACCAGAATTTTTTTATTGGGAATAATATCAGAGAGTTATGATAAGGAAACTGTGTACCTGATTTTACACACACTGACAGCGGTGAGAATAGTTTATGCACAAAACTATAAGCTGGGAAAAGTACCAACAGAAGGAAATATGATTTAAAAAATATTGGAATGTGCAGAAATGGACAGATTGACAATGGAAATTAGAGAAAAGGAAGCAAACCAATTTTATAAGAGATAGGGAGATTTTTACTTATGACTAGACAAGAAAAATAAGAAATAGTAAATGTATAGAGAATATTATAGAGATGTAAAAAATGGTTACAGAGGAATAAGAATATATAGAGGCTATGTAATAAAGATATTTTATGATAAGGTGTAATAAATTAAATAGGGGTATGATGTTATTGCTATGTTATATATAAAGTAAGAAAATAAAGGATTGTGATATATGATAATAAATGTACTCACTCTAATGATGAAAGATGTAAATATATATATATGGAAAAATAAAAAAGTTTCAAAGAGAAAAAAATATTTTTGAAGTGCCAAGGATTTCTAGATTAATATTATACCTGGGCATAAAACTCCTGCCTTGTAAGCAATAGACAGGACTGCTGAAGAAATGTCCAAGTGCAATGTCGTTGTTTAAATTTTAAACGGTTTCTATATTTTTTCCTTCTGTAACTCCATTATAACTTTAAAAAATAAAAAAGGAGCGAGCAGCTAGAGTTATATCTGCCTACCCTTTCTCATCCACAGATGTCTGTTGCCTCTTTCCCAAACAGAGTACAAATGTACACAAGATACATGCCATGCTGCTGCTTCTTCCCCCCTCCCCCTCCCAACCAATCACACTTTAGGTGGAGCAGGAATCCCACTAAGGGGCAAAAGTGATTTCCAACCGTTATCTATCAGGGTGCTAATTTATTTGTACACTTGCAGAATAAGAACTAAAAATAGTGGTGTGCTTTGGCCTCTTTCCTGTCTTGGTAATATAATTGCGTGATGATAAATTTAGGAAGATTTGAAAATTCTTGAATCAATTTAACAGGCCTGTCAGAACTTGGCAGAATTCAATTTATTTTGTTCTATAATAGGAATCAAATATAATAAACCTAAATGATTCTATGTGACATTTCAACATTTTTCTGACACAAATTAGATTGCTTGGGTTTGCTTGCAATGATGAGGTGGTTACTAGTCAGTATTCTGACATACTTTCAATTTATTTGATTTTGAGGTTGTTTCTTCTTTCTCCTCACTATAAATGTAAGTCACAAATAAATTTTAGTCCTCTTTTTAAGTATTTCTGATTTTTTTTTTACAGAAATGCTCGAAAATAAATTTTACTGATTCATCATAGCCCTTCCCTTGGTTTCTTTTTGTATGTTGCAATAGAATCACTTCCATAAGTTTTATAAATACATTCTAATATAAACCCAGTTCTCAATTATCTTGAGACTGCAAAAAACTTATATATAGCACTCACACTATTCTAAAGTAAATGAAAGCTGCTAGAATGAAAGTTGCAACTGTATACAAAACTGTGCTCTATGAATGCCAACATTTCTCAGGTTTCTTCTCAAGAAAGATAGTGTTTGTATCTCTTTCTGTTCACATACACACGATCCTGTTCAACATGAAAAGCACCATGTAGTGTATATCCTTAGGCTTCTGTTATCAGTTGAGTATATGAAATGGAGTATGCATAGAGTATATGACATGGAGATGATCTATCCCTACTGGCTTGTCTGTTTCCTGGAAGCTAAGGTACTTTCAAGTGCAATTCTAGTATCACTGACATCATTCAAACATTGTTTTAGAAGTTTCAGTGATATCATTCTTGTCAGTCTTATTCTCTTTCTCTCTTTTTCCTTCCAATATCGTATTTTCTTATAGATGACTGCTTGTGAAATTAAGTTTGCTGTCCATGTGGAATCAGTGCTGAACCATGTACCCCAGCCTGAATACAGACAGTTATTAGTGGAGGCAATCCTTGTGCTGACCCTATTGTCAGAAATAGATGTAAACAGCATTGGGGGTATAATTCATGTGGATCGGATTGTGCACATAGCAAATGACCTCTTCCTTCAGGAACAGGTAGGTGTAATGGAGGATTTCCTCTTGCCTAAAGAGACTTCTAAATGTGTGGGCTGTAGAATTTGGGAGGGTTCTTGTGTAGGAGGTCCATAGGAGAGTCCCCAGTTTTATATACCCTATTTGTTCACTGTTAATACCCATTTGCTTGCCCAATCCTGAAGGCAATCTACAGAGAGGTGACTTACTAGCAGCTGCTTTTCTTGCTTGCATTCTCTCAGCAAGGCATTTAATGAGACAGTTAAAATAACAATTGCCAATAGTCCTTAATATGTTGTATATTGTAGAAAGGACCTGATTATGGCAACCTTTAATATCAGCCCTTTCTTTAGAGCTACATTTGGCTCTGCGTTTCATTAAAATCCCTGTAGTTTTAACAGTGCATTTGCTCTTGCTTATCTATATTATATAATGGGTTTTGTGGGAACCACCTAAGTAGAACAGGTGATGGTACAAAATATCATAGACATGCATATTTGATTGGGATTTTTAATTTTTTTCTGGATTCTTTAGAGATAATAGAGCAAGCGTCCCTGACTTCTGTGACCAGTTTATTTGTGACTGGCTTGTTTTAGAGCTTCCATTTTTTATTTTATTTGTTTGTTTTGGGATTTCCTACTTCAAAATGACAGAAAACTGCCATCAATTGTTGGCCAGTTCAATCTTGAATAGGCTTTTTATGTTCCCAGTATCACAGGTTCCCCATTTCTCATATTCAGAAAAAAGTTAGATTTAGTTTTGCATTTAGCTCTTACTCAGTTAAACTATTCTTGTATTCTGGTTCTATTACCATATTTATAGTCCATTCACCATTGACTATTGAAAAAATACACACCTCTCTTAAACAGATAATTGAAATAATTTCTGTTTAAACTTTTCCAAAATAAATTTGGTTTTGGTATCTGTAAACCCTGTTTGAGTTCTCTAAGGTAATTTATGGAATGTGGATTAATTTCTTGGCTTTTTCCTTCCATTGATGTGATTTCTGAAGAAGAATAACAAAACTTCTGTATGCAGATTTATTCCTTCATTCTTCAGCTTGAGTTTCATTGTCTATTTTTATTAAAATAATCAAATAATACATTAATTTCTTATCAATCACATTCCGTTCTCTCTGTTATTCTATCTGCACTACACTATATATATTTTTTTCTTATTGGCCAGATGCTCTTCCTGATGCCTTCATGGAGTGTGCAGCAGATACTTTATCTTTGTGCCCTGAAAGAGAAATATCTGCTGCTGCCTAGGATTGAACTCTCAACCTTCTAAATGGGAGCGATCATTTTCACCACTTGGACACCACGCTGCTCTCTGCTCCACACTACTGTAGATTATCAATTTAATTTAAAAATTAAAAACCATTGCTTTAAATACTGAGCAGTGGAATTGACACTCCACTATTACCACCATGCAAACTCATGACCAACTGGTTGTAAAAAAGACGAAGCAAGGGTGGCCGCTCCAGTCAAAACCCTTGTACCTGCCTAGTGCTGTCCAGTGGGGTAAATATAGTTAAGGAAAGAAGCCAGCTATCTTGGGTAGTGCAGGTATAAAGCCCCTTGTTATTTATTCCTTGCTAATGCTTTCAAGAGATCTGGTCACTTGGGAGAGTGTATATACTAGTGGCTGAATCACAGGGAATGGATGGAAAGGATATATTTTAATGACTGAAATGCAGAGAGACTTATGTGATTTAGGAGTAGTGTTGCTAGTGGCAATGGAGAAACATGTCACATAATCCTTCTCTTTATTTTCTCCTGCCTGCCTGCAATTAATAGCCTGTAGGTACAGCTGGCTGATAAGATTTGCCTGGAGGTTAAGAGGACTCTACTTATATTCTTGGTGTTTGGTGAATAATTCCCTCCTGCAGCATTCTCGCTTGCTATTTTAAAGTGCATGACTCACCCTTTGCCATGCAGTGGCGTCCAGCACTTGAGAAACTCATATTGACTTTGATTGACACCACTTCCAATTGACAACATACTGTAGAATTGGATGGAAAGTATGACTGACCCTCATACAATAAATCTACATGCATACTGGTCTCAGCAGCTAATTCAAGATTGAGGAGCCTCCCCTTTTGGAAATTAAAGCTGATGAACTCCATTTCTGAAAAATAATGCTTTAGGTTATTTGCCCATTCTTTAAATGAGGATTGTTTTGTGTTTATATATATCTTTCTCTTCACTTTCCTTCCAGAAATCCCTCGGAGTAGCTGATGGCTTCCTGGAACAAGATACAGGCACAGGTATCTGCTACTTTTTCTATGACAGTGCTCCAAGTGGTGCTTATGGAACCATGACTTATCTAACAAAAGCAGTAGCTAGCTATCTCCATGAATTTCTTCCAAGCACAGGCTGCCTGATGCAGTAGACTCTCCAAAATACAAGCATCCATTCTTAAATGATTTTTCCTATAATCATAATTTTTTGAGGCCTCAGTGGCTAGGACTTCTGTCTGGAATCTGAGTCCCACTTCATCTGGAGACTTCTGGGAAAGGCTGCCCTGTAGCTCCTCATGCTACCTCAACATTACCTGCATCATTTTACCATGAACATAAGGCCTCAGCCTGGGAGCAATATCAAAGGCTCAATTATGTGCAGATCTCCTGCAGAGCATTGTTTGGATCATCTTGGACTCAGGTACCTGCAATTAATCATTGTCTTATTGGTGCAGGGAGAAAAAAAGCTAAGTTTAATTTCAAGGGAGAGAAGTAGTTTTCTAGCGTGCACATGTGGACACACACAGACACATATAAACCTACTTCAGGTTTTGAATTTTGTATTGTTGGTTAAATTTAAGTATATCAGTGATAGATTATAATTGTGATCAATGCTTCATTTGTCATAAAATTAATCCTGCATTTATGAAGAGAAGGAGCACTATTAAAGCTAGCACGAATCTAAGCTGAAATTAATGGAAAATATTTCATGGAGAGGAGTATTATAAAGATGGAAATGGGTGTTTAGCAGTTTGAGAGTACTAAAGTAGTGAAGTCTAAAAGATAATGCAGTTAAAAAGGAAGCATTTCTACCAGCAAACCAATGGGTCTGCCCCCATCTGATCACTGACTGAACAGCTAATGTATGCTTTAAAATGTATTGGTTACTAAAGATTACTGGCAGACCATGAGTTCTAGTCCTGCCTTAGGCACGAACCCAACTGGGTGACCATGGGCTGGTCACTCATTCTCAGTCCTAGAAAGGAGGCAATGGCAAACTACTTCTGAAAATCTTGAAGAGAGAGAAGCTTTCTGGGAATGCTTGGCTGATTCTACTGATTGTTAACATATTGTAAACTGGGAGGAAAACTAGTGATTGAAGTGCTGTGTTTTCAATTTTTTGTATGGAGGGAGATCTTAAAGATGGTTTAAATTGTTCTTCAGATAGTTTCCATCTATCTCTAGAAAGATTTCAGAATGAGCACCAGAAAAGTCCTTGACACTTGGCAGGTAGCATATGATGTAAAAGTCACAGCAGGAAATTGTTACAAGCATGGGCAGGTCTTTTATACAGAAAATAAAGTCCAGCAACTAAATTACTACTATATATAATGTTTATTTAACTATTAAGTGTGCCAAATATGTTTGCCTGTTCCTGCTGTCCAAAACAATATTTGTATCAGTCATTTTTTCAGGATCTTTGTACATTTCCCACCATATGGGATTTTTAAAATTCTATATATAATAATAGCAAAGAAAAATGTCAAATGAACTAAGTTATTGAACATACAAATTCATTGTTAGAATAAATTACTTGTAAGACTACTACTATTAGCTAAAGTACTAGGATCATGTTAAAATCACTGCACTGTTTTGTATTTTTAAGTAGTGTCTAATGTAATAAAGTTATTCTTTAAAGCAAATTGGCAAAAGCAACATTTAGAATGCTATTCATAATTCAGAATAAAATGTTTTGCTATTTTTATTTATGCTGGTTGTAAACAAAACTGAAGCCAACTGAATGGAACCCACTGGCATTGTTTTCAAGTTCAGTTGTTCAATCAGAATAGAGCTGGAAGAGACCTTGGAGGTCTTCTAGTCCAACTCCCTGTTGTACCATTTCAGATAGGTGGTTGTCCAGTCTTTTCTTAAAGACATCCAGTGATGAAGCACTTACAACTTCTGAAGGCAATTGTTCCACTAGTTAATTGTCCTCACTGTTAGGAAGTTTCTCCTTAATTCCAGGTTGCTTTTCTCCTTGGTTAATTTCCACCCATTGTTTCTTGTCTTGCCTTCTGGTGCTTTGAAAAATAAATTGACCCCCTCTTTGTGGCAACATTATTCCCCCATCTAAGTAATTTATAACGATATTGAAGAGTACTGGGCCTAAGATGGAACCTTGTGGTACCCCACTACTCCCCTCCATATAGATGTAGTAGTACCATTAAGGATTACTCGTTGAGTAGAGTTTGTCAGCCAGTTACAAATCCATCTGATAGTGATGCTGTCTATCCCACATTTTTCTAGTTTATCAAGAAGTAGATTGTGGTCTTCAACCTTGTAAATATATTATCTCCACAGAATTTTTCTGGTCTACTAATTTAGTTACTTTGTCAAAGAATGAAATAAGATTGGTTTGGCATGATCTGTTTTTAATAAACCCGTGCTGGCTACTAGTTATAACTTTATTTGTTTCTAGATGTTCACAGATCTGTTTTTGATTATTTTTCCAGTATCTTCCCAAAAGATGTTTGATCCAGAAGCAGAATACAGAGAGTTTGCAATGCATCATTGTGTATATACAACTATAATTTGCTGTAGAATTATATCCATGTAACTCAATTATGTGATAATTCAAAAATAAAATAATCCAGAGAAATTGAAAAAAGCTATTTAATAATTAAGAGGAGAAGAATTATCATAAATCTTGCCATAGGAGGATAAGATAAATTAATATATAAGGCTATTTTTATTATAATGGCTAGTGTTTGTACATTATATTCACAAGATATTCATATTGTACAAGATATTCACAAAATAGATATATTTTTCTTGGATGTTTCAACATAAGTAAACTTATTTACCCACAAATGCTAGACATTCTCAAGTGAATCAATCTCTACTTCAGAATGTATTGGAAAAAAGGTAAGAAAAGCAATTGATATCATTTCTTAATATCTATAATAATCAGGAATGGGTTTTACTGTCTAAAGGACAGACAACTGGGCAGAATGTACTGCTGATAAAGTATGCTAGACGATCAAGAACTTAACTGGCCCTGTAAATTACAAGCATGGCTACACTATTTTGTTTCTAAGCATAGAAGTTACAGGGAACTAGTGGTGGTTTCTCATTAGAAGAGATAATGGTGACTTTTCCTGCATGCCCTGTTCGTGGTGCTTGTCTTTCTGTTCAGGTAAGCTCTTTGGTCTCCCAAATAATCATTCAAAAGATACATGAAAACTGCAGGGGAAGAGGAAGATTTCTCAGCAAGCCAGACTTGGTCTCTTTCTTGTAATATAGTCATAAACAACAATTATTACCAACCGAACTCAAATATTGCAACTCCGGACAAAAAAACCAACAAATATTTCCAAAAGATATACAGTATGTCTGAATTGGAAAAAATTCTGTATTTCTGCTTAAAGAACTGAAGCTTCTTTAACAAAAGCTAGTTAATAGCTCATAATGGTGCTTATGAAAGGACCATATGTCTTTTTATGATTAATATATATGTGATTTGACAGTATATTTTGTTAATGAATTATGTAATAAAAAGATTAAGATGAAATGTACTTTTAAATGTATGTATATATGAGTATGTATGTATGTATATGTGACTGTAAGAGTAGTCAATATTTGTATTTATTCATCATATGTATATGGCTGTCCATTTAACAAGAAGCAACTCTGCATGGTGTACAATGATCAATAAAATAAAAAACATAAAAAACAAAATAAATATTAAAAATGAAAAGTACTATAAAAAATATACAAACCATCTGGAGAAAGTAAAAAAATCAGCCACAATGGAGACATCTAAAATGTCTTTGGTTCCCTGGGACCCCAAAGCTTGGTGACATAAACAGCTCTTGAGGTCGTGCAAAATAAAAGGGATGGAGTTAACCTGAGGTTGAAAAGGGAGAATGTTCCATAGGGAGAGCACCATGGCAGAGAAGGCCCACTTCCTGGGATCCACAAAATGTAGGTCCCTGCAATACTCCAGCTCTGCCAGATCGAATGAGACAGACTGACATAATTGGGAAGAGGTGGTCCCTCATAATTCAGCACCCTGCAATGAAGGGGCAGTTAAAACTAGCAACCAATGCATTTATGAAGTAGTGGTATAATATGTGCTCTTCTGAGAACAAACATAATGGTCTATTGCACTGCCTGCTGTACCAGTGGAAGCTTCTGGATACACTTCAAGGGCAGTCTCATGTAAAGCTCATTACAGTAATCCAATTGTATTGTGTTGAACAGACCATTTACAGTTGAACTCTTCTACCTTAGCTTGCCTACACAAGAGCATCACAAGCAAGAATTAGCAGCATTTTATAAAAGAAACATTTATTTTCACATTGGTTTTAAATTTTTAATTGTGATCAGCCACCCCAATTTAGTTAAATTTTAATTTGTTTTTAAACTGTTATTTATTCTGTGTTTCTTTTAGATGGCTGTACACCGCCTCGAGTCCTTCAGGAGAGAGGCAGCATAAAAATTAATTAATTAACTAATTAACTAACTAACTAAATAAATAAATAAATTTAATGTTCCCCCCCTATGCAGAAGCCTAGAGCATTTTTAAATATGCAGATGCTCCTCGTTTAGCAACCGTAATCAGGTGAGCTGATTGTGGATGGTCGCAAAGTGAAACGTGATTCCACAATCTCAGTTTCAGCTTTCCTTCACTTTGCAGACCTGCAGCGGTCGTAAATGCAAGAGCTAGTCACAAAATGTCCTCTTTCAGCACCGTCGTGTCCTCAAAAGGTCACTAAGCGAGGCGGTCGCTAAGCGAGGACTGCCTGTTTATAGAAGGGGAGATGCTCGTATGGAGAAATATTAAAACTTAACAGTTGTTGGTCCCAGCTTATATCGCCAAAAAGAAAAGAAAAGTCATTTTAGCATCTTGGTTGTGGATAACTAACTAACCAGCCACGTGAACTGGGAATTCTGGGAGTTGTAGTCTTAAGAATTCTGGGAGACTTCATTCTTAAGACTACAAGTCTTAAGAATTCTGGGAGTTGTGGTCTTAAGAATTCTGGGAGTTGTAGTCTGGAGAGCACAGCTTGAGGCCAAGCTTTGGAAAGTGTGGTGTGAGCTGTGAATATTTAGCTAGTTTTTCGTCCACAGGCACAGTTGTGTCGCGCTCTGTACGACAACACGGCCGAGTGTCCGGACGAGCTCTCCTTCCACAAAGGGGACCTCATGGTCCTCCTCCAGCCGGAAGGGACCGACCTGGAAGGCTGGCACTTGTGTTCATTGCACGGCCAGCAAGGCATTGTGCCCGCCAACAGAGTGAAGGTCCTCCCTGAGACGGGATCTCACCCAAATCACACCCTAGCAGAGGTCTACCAGGTCCCGAAGAAGGAGGATCTTCTGATGGGAAAGATCTCAGATGGCTCCATGGATGGATGGAGAAGAAGAGATCAAAGGAAAGAAGAACAAGAGGTGAGACAGGGGGAACTTCTAGAGGTCTTCTCCTGCTTTGTTTCTCTCCGGGGTGTCCCCTTGGAGAGGTGACACAAAACATCCCCAGGAACTTGTCTTCCATCTTCTCAAAACTTCTACCCAAAGATGAGGAAGCTGGACTTCAACGTCTTCTCTTCCACCAGAGCATCCTACCAAGGTCCAGATGCATTGATAGGTTTTCCACCCCCTCCCATTTTAGCTGTGTGTGGATGATGGGAATTGTGTGCTCCACCGTATCTACAAGGTCCCAGGGTGGAGAAAGGATGCCTGGTAGACGAGATGTTGAGGAGGAACCCTTCAATCTTCTAAACACCTCCTAAGCCTTTACCCAAATCTTCCTTGATTTTTGAGATCCAATGGGATGGGTCACCTAACCCCAAACCATGATGAAAAATTGGTTTCCTCCACCATACCAAACCATGAACCATTTTAGCCCAGCAATGTTGGGTGAGCCTATCTGAGATGATGCTTTGAAGCTCCATTGATCACCTGCTTCTCTCCAGGTCCTTGATTTCTGGTTTCTCCTTGTTTTTTTTTCTTCCACCTCAGGTGTATGAGATCCCACCACCCGCAAGGCCCTGCCCGCTGCCCCCAGAGGGGATCTACAGGGTGCCTCGGAGTACCAGAAGAGAAGATGATTCTGTAGAGGTACTTTTTGAGAGAACAAGACCTAAGATGGCCGTGAGTCTGTCTGTGTGGGCCTTCTCTCGTCATAGTTGTTAAGTTAGTGACATGGTTGTTAAGTGAGTCGGGCTTCCTCGTTGTTTGTCAGAAGGTTGCCAAAGGGAAGTCACATGACCCTGGGATACTGCAGCCATCATAAACGTGAGCCAGTTGCCTAGCGTCCAAATTTTGATCATGTGACAATGGGGATGCTGCACACGGCTGTTAGTGTGAAAAATGGTCCTAAGTCACTTCAAATGGTCACTAAACAAATGGTTGTAAGTCAAGGACTACCTGTATCCTACCCAGATGACATGGCTAGCATCAGCTTTTTTGTTTATTTTATTTCATATTTTATTTATTTTATTTTT
>JAEANM010009353.1:0-16422 GCA_017656035.1 Myanophis thanlyinensis
AATAAATAAATAAATAAATAGAAATCTAAGTGCTATTGCAATTGCTATGTTGAGGGGGTGGAGCTAATTTCACTTTCAGAGAAGTGTGAGAAGATTCCACAAGGTGGACACTATGGCAGAGAGGCCAAGGCCCTGCCTTGGAACCCCATGCTATGAAGGCTTTAAAAGTCAAAAACAGTATCCTGAATTCAATCTGGAACCAATACAGCTGTCAAGGTTCCAAATGTCAGTAGAAGGAAAAGCCAGACATAGTATCAAACAAACCGTGATGTTCTTTACTTCTTCTCTGCATGACCGATACAAACTGAATCACATCAATGAAATTTAGTCAGTGCTGCCACCTATTGTTCCCACCACCTTATATATGCGCTCCTAGTGCCCGTGCACATGCCCCCACCACACATTACTCCACCCCCATGCTTTGCAGCATCCATTGGCTCAGCTTCTTGCCCAGCCACTACGTCAGCTAGTTCAATTATGTTCTTCCTCATCGGCTGGTTGCAAACCAGCATTCAGCAGTCAACTGCTGGCTTCTCAAGGTTTGTTTGGAGCATGTAGGAGGCGAGCAGGCTGAGCAGCAGCCCGTGGACAGCTCCCCCCACCCATCCTGAAGGTCAGCCTCATAGCTGAGGAGCCAAGGCCGACAACAGCTCACAAAGCACAGGTATAATGTGTACTGTTCTAAGAGCACACATATATTTCAACTTTCTCAGAATTAGCAACCTAATGAAGTAAGAGAGATACTGTTTTTTGCTGCTCCACAAGATGTTTTGTAGATTTTGCTGCATAAAACTAAAAAGTTACTCCTTGATTTAGAAGTTATTTTTTGTTTCTCTCTCTCCATTCCACCAATCACACCCATTTACACCACCCTTTATTGTCTCTTTGCTTCCCTTAATAATCCCCACAATTCTGTATACTTACAAAATCTCTCTCATAATCATCTCGTGATCTAAGCTTGAGTCACAAAAGCTTATGTGTCATAAAATTGGTTGATCTCACAAGTGGCATAAGTCATTTGTTGCTGTTATTTTCTCATTCAGTTGCTTACAGTCACATTTCCACTGCAGACCTTCTAGTAAATACAGGGGTGAAAAGGAATATATGTGTATGCCTCACTGTTTCCATTCTTACAGATGATTGCTTGAAGAGTAGCTCTCCAATAGCTGGGTTGCAAACATCCAAACCAACACTAGATGGGAAAAAAGAGTCACCTTTTTCAGTACCTCTTTGCTGCTACCTAGTGGTTGCCTAAATATTTGCTGCTTTAATCTTGTAGGGTTATAGCATATAATATAGAAATTAACTAGTTAACAGGTTAACACAGGTTAATTGGATGCAGTAAGACATTAAGAAGATGTTCATCGACAACAAAAAAATCAAGGATGAATCCAGTTGGGCTGGTAAAGCATGGTGGCAAGAAGACAATAAGTGCTCAGTAGGCTTTCTTTTAATAAAAACAATGGAGGAGCAGAGAGAAGAGGAAGGTTGTGGAGCACGTTAAAAAATGCACAGATATTAAGCCCTTTATGCTGGCAAAACAGGAGCCTTGTTTTCTTTCAGTCCTAGAAGCTGAGTTTGTGTTGATGCACAAAGAAGTAAAACGAGTATTCAGACAAGTGGAACATGATCTGATAAGCTGGAAATGTCTCTGACCATTCATCTATCCTGGAATGACATATCTGCCAGTGCCCTTTCATCACTTGTGAGTTGAGCACAAGCTTCCCAAGGGAAAAATTTTTTTCCTCTCTTCCTGTCCTGGTTTGCTACCCAGGAAATGCAATGATGGGCGTAGGGGTCAAAACAGGTGTGGGGAAAAGGTGTTACACTTTTTTTGAAGGAGCAGCCCCCATTCTGCCTTTCAGCTCTACAAAATCCCTCTTGTCTACTCTGGACTAGCCCATTCTTGTGAAACATATTTAATGCAATCAAAAGGCAATAAAATAGTTAAAATCCTGCTCTTTTTCATTGACTTCTTTTCCTGTACTTGGTGGCATATGGCCTGGTAAAGTTCTCTATCTATCCAATGATTGGTCATTCTCAGCTTCCATTCAAATCTTCTAATTAGTTTTATAAAAGACCACTTTCGTCCCTGAACATTTAATTATATGAGAATATTTTTATTGCATTTGAGGATTATTTCAATACCATCTGTACCCTTTTTTCCTCTTCCTATGAATATTTCTTATTATAGCAATGAAAATGTGACAAGATTTGTGTCTGCAAGTCCTTTTCCTTCCAGCCCCTGATCCAATAACATTTACATTTTGCAAAATTTCAAATTTTTAATATAAAGATTTATGTTTTGTCCATGCATTTTAAGTCCTAAATTATCATGATTTATGAAGCGGTTCTAGTAGTTACACGAATTCCATTAAAATTATTCATTCAGCTTAACTGCACTGCTTGTTCATGGGAGGTAATTTTACTGAATGCCAATGATCTTTTGCTCATGAACACAGAATTACACTGCACTAAATTGTTCCCTTTTCCTACTATGTTTCAGGATTGAAAGGATACACAGCTCCATCTAGCAAAGACAAATAAAATTAACTCTTTGTGTATGTTTGTGTGTGTGTATGTGTATGTGTTTTAACTTGTCTAGAATACTTCCTAGCGAAATACCACAAATTGAGAGTTAGTACTGTTACACCCCCAAGACTTTTTCCATTTATACCTAATTATGGCACAATCATATCCTGATATGGGTTTTCTATGACTCGACTACATTTCCTTAAAGATCTTAGGTTTGCTTACTAAGCCATGGTTGCAGTATTGCAGACTAATTCAACTCACTTCCAGGAGTTTGATCCTCACCAGCTCAAAGTTGTCTCAGCCTTCCATCCTTCCAAGATGGGACCCAGAATGTTGGAGGCAATATGCTGACTTGGTAAACCGCTTAGAGTGGGCTGTAAAGCACCATGAAGTGTTATATAAATCTAAATGCTATCTCTATTGTTACCTTGTAATGCAGACAGCAGCAGGCCCAGTTTTGGATTGCTCTAAAAGACATTAAAGAATGGTAGATCCTCTTCAAAAAGATTCCCCACTCCCTATTCTCCTTTACAACGAAGTGTCAGACAATGCAATGAAGACAAATTGTGATTATGATAATCTGCGTTAACTATTTTAGAATGCATCAGATTTTAAAGAAGACACCTTCTTTCATTCATTCATTCATTCACCCAGCCATTCATTCATTGATAATAACCTTCAGTGTTAACAAGCAAAGGTTCTCAGATAAAAGATAGTATCCCGTGATATTAGATACTGAGTCAGAAGTATACATTTCATCTCATCAATAGATTTCAGTTAATCTGGTATGGCTCTCTCCCTCTGGATTTCCCCATTATATGGAACAAAAATGCTGAATAACAAACTGACCTACACTATGAGGATAATATACTCTGACTGGAATCTTTTTTTCTGAATCATCTTGAATATATCATATATAGAGTTTAAACCATTGTTTTATTAAGCCTCATGCCTCATATAAAAGCAAACATTCCAGCATTCGATAAAAGTTGTCCTCAAAAGAACTCTATCTAGATTGTAAGAGAGTTCTGATAACATCTGAAATCCCACATAATTAGCTGCTGGTCAAAGCTGGAGAGTTTTCAATCTTATATTTTATTATTGAATAATAACAGTAGATATTAAAGCAACCAGAATATCTTAATCTGAAAACAGATTTGCTTTTCTTCATAATGACCATATTTTGGCTTCCTTCAAAAGATGCACAAACTGTTTGATCTTACTTAAAGATTACAATAAATCTTTACAGTAAATCTTTACTGTTAGTAAACATATTGTACTTTGCTAAATCCATACTTTGCATGAATGATCTTGAAGTAATAGATCATGGGTAAGCAATAGAGTGGGAGGATAACTGAGAATATTTGATCTATGATCTGCTCAGTTTATCTTAATCTTTGAGGGAGTCAGATTAAACCCAATTAAAGCAGGAGGAAGGGTGAAGGAGCACCCTTCTATCTTTATTTTCTGAGGAAGAGAAGCCTATAATTTTCTTTATAGATTGGGGGGGGGCTATATTTTGCTTATCAGCAGACCATTTTTTTTATTTAATTAAAGTCAAGTGGAAGTCTACTACTACCTTAATGTCTTTATGCCGTGTCCAACTTTTCTTCTTTAATATATTGGTTTATGGAAATAATTAAATGGAATAAATAGAGCAGGTTTACATATGGAAGTCAAGATCTGGGCTTTTGGTGAATGTAACTAATAAAATGAAATTATTCTAACTTCATTTCTTCCCAGAGTGTTCAATTTCGGATAGCTGGAATTTGGATATTCTTGATTTTAACTGTATATATCTGTATCAATTTCAGGACTGCTATTCATTCTTCTGCATGCCTATACAAAAAATATTTATGTGGGGGAAAGGGATAATGTTTTTCCTTTTGAGAAAGAAATAATAGGAAGAAATAAAGCATACTTAAATTCAGCAGTAGATTTATTTAATCCCTTCTTTTTAAGGCATTTTCTGCAGCTGTGGTTATGCTCCTTTCACTATAAGCTCTAGCCGTGCAGAAGAAAGGTTAAAGGTTACCTACATTTCTAATGTCAGGCACTGAGGCTGGTTAAAAAAAAAAGGTAAATGGTAATTTTATCATTAGCGTGCCTGACCTTTGCCCCCACCATATCTCATGGGAGACCTTAAGAACAGTTCACCTGTCAAGATCCAAACACTTAAAGGTCAATGCACACAAAAAAATCTTGAAGAGCTTACAACTGAATTGGTGACACCTTTTATTATCACCACTTAAATAAATGATTCAAGCAGCAAGACAAGGTAAAGACCAGCTTAATGTCAAGATTTATGCCAGAAATGGTTTGTGAATACTATTTTTTTTTTTTAATGAACAGTAGCAACAACAAGGTTTTCACTTACATTTGGAAATGTGGAAGCAATGAAATGGGTTTCATGTGATGCGTGGAAATTTTATGCTGCATTGTGCATTTAGCTCCAAGCTTTCAGAATGTCAAAGCTGAAACTAGGATTAAAACTATATAAGGGGTGGAAGGATGGGCGTTATATATGAACCCAAAATTGGAAGCGGAGCAGGGTTTTGTAACATTTGTCTTGTTACTCATTTTTAATGGCTTGCTTTAATGCCATACTTTAAAGCTTCACACTGTTGGGGCATATATCATTCATTATAAAGAGTAAGATATTATCAGCATATACTTTTTTAAAATCAACATTACAATTCTCCACGCGTGTCATCTCTAAGGCACCCCTCCCATGCAGCAGGATGCAGTAGTCGAGCCATGTGGTGATCCTGAATTACTCGTGTCAGGGTTTGCTGGTCCACAATTTGCCATAACCGATTCACCTTCCAAACTTCACAAGAACACCTGCAAATTTATCTGGACAGTCTGCAGTCAGACACCTTGTTGTGCCCATCTTCTCCTAAAAGAGTCTTTGTGGGGCCATCCAGGTATGAATTTGTGGACACTATAATTATGGAGATGTACAAACACTTTGCCCCTGAATAGGCCCAAACATAACCTCATCACAACAGTCACATTCCTTTTCATACCATTATCATTCTAGGTGTACCTTTTCTATAGCTTCATCTTCTTCCACAGCTGTTCAAAGAATTTGAAAGCTGGTTGGAATCAGTGAGTGGGAAGAAGCCTTGAGGAGCAATCTCATCCAGATGAATATGAGCATCTTCATATTCCAGATGTCAACCAAGTAGGAGATCTTAGCAGAACTATCTGCTAAGTTGTCAGGAAAATTTCTGGAATGTATCTTTTTAAGAGTCCTCTACCCTTTCAGATATGCTAGGACCTGCTTTAAATTTAACTGACCAATGAAAAACAAAGATGACATTCAGATCAAATGTTACTTGCTAAAAAGTAAAATCACATCAATGAGGCTATACATGTTGGGTTAGTTAGTACTTGTAACAAGACTGTTGAAATAATGAACTCACAAAGCGACTCCAGGGCAGAAAGGTTGAAATCACCCCAATACAGCAAGCCTTGTGAGCTCCAATACCAATTTTGAGAGGAAATCCCACCTCATGAATCCTATGAAGAGCTGTGCTAGACATCTGAGCAGGCAGTACCCAAGCAGAGCCCTAGCTTGTCTCTACAGCCTCGTTTCACACAGAGACATTCATGGCTGATCAGCCATGAGACAGTTCTACTGTGATGTGCTGTGATGGTCTCACAGATGACAGTTGACCTTGATGTTATACCTGCTTCAGGATCTGAAATCCAGGCAAGCGGATTTCCCCATTCTCTCACAGCAGGATGGGCTTCCTATACTACTACTCTGCTTTCAGCTTTGGAACCCAATCTAATAAATATCCAATCTAGTAAATTACTAAAAGTCCAATCTTCTTCCCATCCCTTGTGGCAACCTGCTCCTGATTCTCCATGACCTCTTGACCTTCTCTGCCCAGTGTCCAGAAGCTGCTGCTTCCATCAATGTCTCTTTCTTGTCATTTCCTAACAGCATCTCCTGAGTCATACTAACTTGGGCACCCTGTCTGGCTCCTTGTCTTCCTCACCCATTCAATATTTATTTATTAATTTTCTTTAATTATTTATCAAATGTCAAGGCTGACTTTGGGAAGCTTACAATTTAGAAAAGACAACATAAAAAATCGAAACCAAACAGAAGAGCACAATATCAACCATAACCCTACAAAACAATACCAAAATGAAATGAAACAAGACCAGATGGAGATCACCCATCCCCAAGACAGGAGAGAAATATATTAATGCATTAATAAATTCTAGAACAATGTAAAAGTAATTGTTGAACCATACAAATCTCTGGGTTGATTCATAAGGCCCCATTTTCTTCCCCTGTCCTTTTATAACTATTTGCACAAGAGGTACCAAAAATGCAGCTCTCCAATCATTGATAAGTTGTTGCTGTCTAAGAATATCAATAACTCCATTTGGTTTAGCAATAGCAACAGCACTTAGACTTATATACCACTTCACAGTGCTTTACAGCCCTCTCTGAGCAGTTTAGAGAGTCGGCATATTGCCCTCAACAATCTGGTTCCTCATTTTACCCACCTCGGAAGGATGGAAGACTGAGTCAATCTTGAACCTGGTGGGATTTGAACTGAAACAATTGCAGGCAGCCGGCAGGCAGAAGACATAGCCTGCAGTATTGCATTCTAACCACTGTGCCAGCCTAAACAAGTCTGAGTCCCCTCCATCATTAGTCAGCACCTTATTTCCATTCCTATTTACCATTCTCCATGCAGAGTGGCATAGTAGCCTAGAGGTGGAGCTGTCACCTCACAATTAGAGGTTGTGAGTTTGATCCTAGATAGCAGCAGATCTCTCTCTCTCTCTCTCTCTCTCGGCACAAAGAGAAAATATCTGTGAGTGCCACATAGGCATCAGAAAGGGCATCTGACCAGTAAATGCTCAACTCAACTCAATTATGTCACTCTGACTCCATCCAAATGCAAGGGATTACAGTTCTTACAAGAAAAAAAAAATACCATTCTCCATACATCCACTCATCTCCACCAATCTATTTATATCAAGCAGTTTCACCCTCTCTAATCTTCCTAAAACTCTATTGCCTTCTCTAACATTCATCTAACATTCCTCTTTTCTGCCAGGTAAAATTCTGTCCTCAGGCCACATCTGGGTGGAGTGGTGGCGGCGGGCATGACTGAAGGCACATCCTTTTTTTTTTACATATGCACATTGATTAAAGAGAGGCAGGCTTCAATCTCACATCATGGCCACCTCTTGAATTTTTTTGGCACATGCACACACTTTTTCGGGTAAAACAACTATCTAAACTGGTTGCCATCTTTTGTTTAAAAAAAAGAAACTCCAAGGGTTTAATTATCAGCTATTGCAACAAAACAGAAGTGTATTTATTTTTTTAAATCCTGCTTTCATAAGCAGAAATGCAGCAAAACAAAGATGGGGCTAAAATAGAGCCCATGTCAAAGGAAAGTGATATACACCAGATTGTAAATGGCTGGAAATTAAGGGAATTGGTATAAACCATCTGGACAACATCAGAATAGAATCAATACTGGACTTCATTCAGTATGGTAATGTTATTTGTTCCAAATGCTATTGCTGATCAGTAGGTAAACACAAAACAGTTTGAAAACATATGAATTTAACTAATAGCCTATATGACATACAACATATAGCCTTTATAACATAACCTGAATAACCTATAGGAAGTGTTAAAAAGATAATATTTTTCAGTTTATAGTACTACAGTAATGGACTCTCATTGCTTTTGCAGTTTGTAAGTTAATAACTGTGTATCTTAAAAGTGACATGCTCACACTGATAAGGCCACATGGATCTCTTGGCTGAAGAACTCTATTCTGAACCCTGAAATCCTCCCAGATTTATTATTCAGGTACAGATCCATATGGTGGAATATTTCCAAATCTAGGGAGGTGTGGGGTAAACTCGGGCAAACATCTATCAGGTAGTTAAAACTGAACAATAGGACATGACAGTTAACAACAGAATTAGGATAAAATCAATTGCTTTTTGCCAAGTTAATTTTCTTAGTGTCTTTCCAGACTCTTGTACTGATTGCTTGCCAGAGTGTTTTGTTTTTTTACTGGAAAGGTCAACATATAATTTCAATATTCCCAGAGAAGGGTTGAAAAAGAGAAAGAAAGTGAGATCAAGTTTTCTTTTTAATCAGGGCCTTTGGGGGGTGGGTGTTGAAACTAATCTTTAATGGTATTCCAAGGCAACTGGATCAGCTCCCAAATTTTTAATAATTAAAACATTTGATGCAGGGAACAAGAGGAAGGACGGGACTCAAAAATTTTCTTCCAAATGTTTCTCTTGTAGTGATGTCTCAATTCAGTTTTTAAATGACAGAAATTGCTTTAATTGCAGAGGAACACGTAATTCTGATTAAAAAGCTAAATGGTATTTAGCTCCAGATGCATCTCTGAATGTGTTGCTTGGTGCCAGAAGGCAATACAAGGTTTACAATCAGACAAGGTTTGAAATGTACTATAACCATCAAGAAAAAAAAAAGTGGAATATTATTGTAAACCGACAAGTGCATTCCCTATCACCCCTCCAAGTCAGAATCAGCAGGTTTAGGACTTTTGGGGAAGAAATGGAAAACACCCTACAAAAAGTAGAGCCTCCAACTGCAGTAGAACAAAGAGTCAGCAAGTAGATCGTCTCTTTATAGATAATTTCTCCCTGAACAAGGAGAGAACTTGAAATTGCCCACATGCTCCAGATAGTTGCTCCTCGTGAAGACATTGCAAGACAGGTCCCAAGGAGATCTAGGACTCTGGGAGATGAGAAAATATCCATCTTGCTTAAACCATAATTAGCATCTTTGAAAGGATGTTGAGTTCACATTCTTCTTCTAATCATTTTCAGAAATTGCTTATTAACTGTTTTTCAGAAAGCAGGAACCTTTGGATTGACACCAGGGGAGTTTCCTTCAATCCTTAGTGAAACAAATGTTAAATAAAAGTTTAAGGACTTAAAAAGAAATTCTAGAATAAACAGCAAAAAAAGTGATTAAAACTTTGATTTTAGGAAATTGCAAACAGACTGTGTCAAAATAAATTTGAAATGAGATTTTGGAATTAATTATAAACAATCCATGCTGTGGGAAAATGGTTTTGTTTTTAATTCTTTAAAAAAACATAATAAAATAAGACTTTAAAATTGAACACTAGAGGGAACTAGAAGGAACTAAAGATTACAATTAAAGGAAACAAGCAGGCAAACTTGACCTACTAATATAGAATGAAGCAAAATATTTTAACATTGGAGCTGAACAATGGACTCAGAAGTTAAATTTAAGAGTGTTTACCTGTATAGACAGGCTGTGTTATGGAAGAGAATGTGTTCTTCTTTCATAACATAACACTCACTCACTGTGAAAAAATGATTTTTGTTTTCAAAACTTTGCATAATTATCTTATTTACAGAGCGAAAGCTCATTGCATTATTAAGGTGAGGAGAAGCACCCAAACACAAAAAGATTTAGAAAAAAATATATATCTTTTTGCTGTCATCTAGAGAGGAGCTCCATATTTGTGAGCCCTCATATAATAACAGAGAAAGAGAGGGGAAAGGAAGATGGATGCCACTGTACTTAACAAGGATTGTGAAATGCAAAGACACAATTAGCTTCTAAGGGGACAATTGAGATCAGCAGTGATGGTCACTCTTTGAGAATTTGGTGGAGTCTATCAAGTAAAATTCTAATAGTCCAACCAATGTCAAATCCAAAGTACACCTTTACAGTATTTCATCCCAGGCAATATGACTAGTTAGTTCACTGGAGCATAGGGCTGCTTTTGGGTAGACTAAGGACAATGTTTCTGGCTCAACAAAACCAGCTGCTAGACATTCATCAATGGCCAGTGAATTCAACATATTACAATTCAAGCGGCTGTACTAAAAGAACAGAATTAAAACTTTGCTCGCTCAAGAAAATGAGTGCCCAAATGCAATGACCTTCACAGTGTTTCTCAATCTTGGTGATTTTAAGATGTTTGGACTTCAGCTCCCAGAATTCCCCAGTCAGCGAATCTGTTCTAGAATAATTGATTGCCTGATTGTTTACTGATCCTCAGGGAATTTGGGACTGGAAAAAGTTTGGCTAACCTGAAAAAGAGACATGAAGATGTTTGTGGAGGCAGTTATTGTCTTAAATGAAAGCAAAATCTTTATAAAATGGCCCCTTCCCATCAGAGATAGCCTACATTTTTATGATTTCTTTTGAGATGGAAAGAGGTTAAGGGGATAGTGCTGATATTTCCAAGACGAAAGTCAATGATTGATTCCTCTAAGAACATCTGCTGAGAGTCTCCCCACCTCTATAAAATTAGGGGGGAGTATACAAGTCAGCAACAGGGGAAGCTGGATTTACTTAATGACCACATAATGACAGTGGCAAAAAGGATTGTAAAAGAAAGCATGGCTCACTTATCAACCTCAGTGTTCTAGACCAGGGGTGGGCAATTATGGTTCCTTCATACTCCTGGACTTCAACTCCCAGAATTCCTGAACCAGCCATGCTGGCTCAGGAATTCTGGGAGTTGAAGTCCACGAGTCATGAAGGAGTAATAATTGCCCACCCCGTTCTAGACTGACAAGACTCAGAGAAAATCATATCTCTTGTTATATAATTGTTTTACTCGGTATGGGTAAAACATTTTCAAATAACTTCAACACTCTGATGAGAAATTTGTTTTTCAAACTGTTTAGAATTACAATTTCAGTATTTTTTACAAGTTATATAAGGGAACTATTTTCTCCTTGGATTATGGAAAGTGTCTCTGACTGATCTCAGCACCAAATCTTCCATCAGTGACGTTCCCTTAAAACCTTCAAATGTGATACCCTGGGATTTGATTGAATAACAGAATTCAGTGTTTTCCCAGGTTTATCAGTCCTGACCACAACATTCTGTTCAACCTGCAATAAAAAAACAGTGAAGATCATTTGCAGAAAGAATTAACGGTTCAAAAACTGCAAAGGTTTTTCCCCTAGTCTATTGGCCATGCACTGTTATGGAAGACTAGTTCCCAGAGTTTGGCATCCCTCCTTTTTGCCATCTTCTGTAGAAAAATATCTAACAAGCGGTTTTTGTGTTTTTGTTATTCCCACAAGCCTTGGGAAGGTCAAGCACAATTTGATATCCTGAATTTCCCCAATAGCAAATGATTCCTTAGACAATAACTACAGAAAGTTCTACCCTTACCTATTGGTTGGTTTGTCAAGCATAAAATTAAACATTTAAAAACTGATAACCTTCTTCTGTGGGGGGAAAATCTATTTTAATAACACTGCATTTTTAAATGCATCATTAGAAAGTCGGTTGTTGCTACTTCACCTTGAAAAAGTTGGTGGGCAAGGTTAATAATGTTAGGGTTAGTCAAGATATAGAGACCCTTGTAGCTCTGCCATTTCTCAGCATCAGATATCTTTAACTAGAGCTATCACTGTGCATATCCAGAGGCAATGCCTCTTAAAAGCTGGCACATGGCCTTTGATTACCAATGTTTTTCCAACTGAAGATTAGTATCTGTGGTAGATGGGAGTTAATTTACCTATCTTTTCTCTCCAAATTGGAATGGAGGAAGAATAAAGTGGGTGTAACAGGAATGCAGTTTGTCTGGAAGAAATGTTACATAAGAAGATGTGGAAAACTAACATAATTTTTGGAGAAAAATTCTATAGTTTTCAAAGAAGTCTGACGGGAAACAATTTTATTGGAAATGAATGCTGTAAATCTAAGTTTTAATGTGTTTGTGTGCATGCATTAGAAGTGCACACACCTCAGTTACTTCCTTCTAAGATGACAAGTACCAACATTCCTGAGATTTCTCATCAGTCTGAAATGAAATTGCACTTGAACAATGATATGCAACTTGATCTTCTGATATCATTATCTGGGTTTCAAGAGTAAAGATGAGAGAAGTTTGACTGATGCGTTCATACATCAATCCACTTTGGTACTTGAGGTTGAAGAATTCTCTTTTCCGATGATGTTGGCCTCTTCTGTACAGCATGGGAACTGATGGGTCTCCAGAATTGTGACTTTTTGGCCCTGTTTTCTTTCACTGTGTAGTTTTACAAGGTTTTCCAAAGATACTGGTTATAAGGGGAGTCAAAGATAAATGTGGTTTCACCAACCTATTGTTAATTGAAGGGGCTTAGAATTGCATAAATACAACTGGAAAAAATTGGTACAGTGATTATGCCTGTCCTTTTCTTTTGGACATGAAAAGTAATTGCAGTGCAGAGGTGAAATTCAGCTGGTTTGTGCCGGTTATTAGAAGAAATCTCCTTTTGTTTTTTTTCCCCACTTTGCAGGGTTAATCCTGTGAAGATTAACTTTACAGGGTTAATCCTGCAAATAAGGCAGTTGTTTCTAGCCTAATCTTTATTGCCTTACTCACAGAAACTGCCTTTCCCCTTATTACATTGTAACTTTGGTGAAGTTTAATTCTGTGCTTGGTGATGTTTAATCCTGTGGCCATGCCCACAGAACCGGTAGTAAAAAAATTGAATTTCACCACTGTTGCAGTGTGATTCATACACTACTTCATTCCACGCTGTAATAAGAGGAACGGGAATAAGCCTTGGATCTGGTACACTGCCTCTGTCCCATAGGCGGCCCATACTCCATTTTATACTGTATACATCACACATATTGATTCATATTTGTTTATCTGTGTTTTATTAAATACCAAGCAAGATCAGTATCTCCATGCATCCAGCTTCCATGTTAAACCACTGAACTTCTGATAGGGTAGAGTAGGGTAAGGTACAGTACGGTAAGGTAGAGATGGGATGGGATGTCCAAAAGCAATTCAGCAACCTTGGTCTTTGTCTATAAGTTCATTTGTAATCCAACAATTTTCACCCTGAATATGTACTTATGGTGTGCTAAATGACTGCATATATGGTATGCTTATGATTGCAGTATATGCCTATCAAACATATAGTGGAATGCTAAAGCCGTTTCTGAATAATTGTGCCACATCTTGAATTAAATTCTTGAAATAAACCGGGTCAACCATTGTAAATACTTGCATGATGGATGGATCGTGAAATCAGCTACATCAGCAATCATCCCCTGACATTACAAAATATATATTAGCAGGAATTCAATAAATGGTTTGTGGGGGGGGGGGGGAGTTGTGTGGGGGGGTGTATGGTATTATAAACAGGTTTTTTCATACAGCATTTTGAATTCAGTCAGGATAACATTTTTGTAGTTAAAGAATTAATTATTTCATGGTTGGTTAAGATTTCTGTTTTCTGGACATCTACATTGGGAGAAAATATATGCATTATTGTAATTTAAAAAATGATGTCTTCATTTCTCGTAAAATGGTGTCGACGTTTTTCATAAAACCTTTATGAAATATATGAGGTCCCAATTTGTTTCTGAGGTATGCAAAAGCCATGATTACAACTTGCAAGAAATGAGCATTCATGCTTATAAGCTAATTGAGGGGAGTGGAAGGAGAAAGAACATCCAGATTTGTAGTCCTTTTCTGAAGCATGTTATTAACACCATTGCTGAAATTTTGAAAGGTTATTTTCATGTGTTTGCTATTTTGACAAGTGATCTACTGTAGAAGTAATTATGTATTCCACATTTAAGGTGCTTCCACTTTTTCATTTCTAACTTCCTTCAAATCATTTTAAGTGGACCACATGTCAGCTAGGTAGACCTAGACTAGAACTCAACTCCATGGAAAAACTATATTTTTGTTAAGATTTCCTATAATAAATAAGAGACCCAGTTTTGTGAAGCAGTTAAGGCAACAAACTGGAAAGTGGGAAAATCTTAAATCCTGATCTTGCTTTAGGCACAAATCCAGCTGAAATCTAAGCCAGCGATGCTCTCTCAGCCCTGAGAACAAGACAATCACAAACAACTTCTGAAAATCCCGTAAAGTGCAGACTAGTCTAGGCAGATAGCAGAAGTCAAGAGTGATTCAAAAATACCTACTAATAGTCGTAACAACAAGAATCTTGCAGTCTGCTTTTTATGTATCTCCTCCTCCTCCTCCTCCTTACAGTTCATTGAATTATCTCATTCTGGACTTTTAAGGTCAGAATAAGAAGCAGCTGCCTTTGACTCCTCTAACATGGAAGCCCATGAGGGATGGAGGAGAGGAGTTCAAATGACATTGTGTGCATTGTGGCTTCAGATGTAAATGATGTACATTGTGTAATTTGCATCAATTGTGCAACATCATTATGTAAATGATATCACTATGACAGGGCATGGAAGGTTGCCCTTGGGAAGACAAAGTGCCTTTGGTTCTTTGGCAACACAAATTTATTCACTCTGCCCCAATGCCACACAAAAGAGAAAGGAAGGAAAGTGCTAGAGATCAGAAGCAGTCACCAGTAGTCACTAAGATAGTGCTTTTCAAACTTAGCAACTTTAAGATGAATGTACTTTAACTCCCAGAATTCCCCAGCCAGCATTGGAGAAGTCCTCTCATCTAAAAGTTGCAAAGTTTGAAAAATATTGCTCTAATCTAGGGGAAAGTACCTCAAACAACACGGCACATTGCACAGAAAGGAAAAAGATGGAATGCCATATAAATACCACACAGAGAACAGCATACACTGCTAGAGAGAAGTTCCCTGAAGATGGGCTCCAGCACAAGTCCAAAATCTCAGAAGATAAAACCTCTGGTTCCAGTGACCAAACCAGATTGGATCCTGCAAAGACACCGTAGAATAACTTGTGGGTTTCATTCAACTACTATGAGTAAGGAAGCAATTGATAGGGTCTGCAAAGAGTATCAACAGCCAAATTCATTCCTGGCTGTTTTATAGTGGAATCAACAGAATGATGTCCATTTATCTGGTCAAATGATAGGGTGGGGAGACAATTGCTGTCACACTGTCAAGGCAGTGGTGCAATTCAAATTTTTTTGCTAATGGTTTTGTGGGCATGGCTTGGTGGGCGTGGCTGGGGGGGGTCATGTGACTGGGTGGGCAGTTTCTGTAAGTAGGGCAATAAAGATTAGACTAGAAACACCACCAGGTTTTTTTCCTGCCTTCCTAACAGGATTAACCCAGTAAAGTGGAAAAAAACAAAAGGAGATTTCTTCTAACAACCAGTTCTCTGAACTGCTTAGAAAATTTACTACCGGTTCTAGCAAACCTGCTAGAACCTGCTGAATTTCACCTCTGTGTCAAGCCACTATTCCCCTTTAATGACCCATGAAGAGAATTCTATGCCAGTTGCATCTGGGGAACCACAGCAGTGGGGAAGCCTATAAACTGCTTCCAAACAGAAAATATTTTCTCCTGCTTTTCTGCTAATCCAGTTACATAGCAAGTAAGTTAGAGTTTCATTAGCTCAGTCACCAAATATGGATGACAGTTTGGGAACACAAATATCCTAAGCTGTTTCTGTCATACTGTATCAAACCCCCTAGAGAGCTGCTTTCAATTATCAATTTAATCTTCATCCCAGTAAAAATGTAGGTTGTCCTCCATTTACGACCACAGTTGAACCTTACTTTTCTGTTGTTAAGTGAAATGTTTGTTATATGGGTTTTGTGAGTAGGATTTTTCTTGCCACCATTAAGTGAATCACTAAGATTGTTAAGTTAGTAACACAGTTGTTAAGTAAATCTGGCTTCCCCATTGACTGCTTGTCATAATGTCACAGAATGTAATCACATGACCCCAGGATATTGCAATTGTCATAAATATGAAGCAGTTGCCAGGCATCCAAATTTTGATCACCGGGATGCTGCCATGGCCATAAGTGTGGAACAAATGGCCATCAGTCACTATTTTTAAATCCCATTGTAATCCCATCGCTCATCCTTCCTGCACGAGCTGCACTGGCTTCCTGTGGCCTTCCGGGTGCAGTTCAAGGTGTTGGTGCTTACCTTTAAA
>JAEANM010009354.1:2751-16422 GCA_017656035.1 Myanophis thanlyinensis
CCTCTCTCTCTCTTTCTCTTTCTCTCTCTCCTCTCATCTACCTTCCTTCTCTCTCTCCTATGTACTTACTTACCTAGCCAGCTACCTCTTACCCTCATGTACATTGTTTATCATTTATCATATCTATATTTACCTACCTTCTTTTTCTCTCATCTACTAATTTACCTACCTACCTCTTACTCTATCTCTCTATCATCTATTTATTATCTATCATATATCATCTACCTACCCTTTCCCCCATTCCTCCCTCCGTCCTTCCTTCCTTCCTTCCTTCCTTCCTTTCTTATCAACTACTTTTTACCCACCAACCTACCTATCTCCTACTCATCCATCCATCTTGGAAATGAAAGCATAAATCTGTGGCATTACTTTATTTATAGAAATTCCTTTAAGCTTCACAAGGTCTGAGTGGAGGAAAGCATCTGCAAAATTGGTTTACTTTCGAGAATATGGTGGCATCGTTATTCTTCTATGCACAACCTGACATGAATAGATGTCTACAGTATAATTAAAGTATAACGTCAAGAGAGAAATCCTAATTTTTCTATATTATGCATTGGTCAGGCCAATGAATATAAGAATATTACTGCATTTTAGGAAAGGCATTACGAAACTGGGATATGTTCAGAGGAAAGAAGTCAAGATGATAAGGAAGTTGGAAGAGAAAAAGTCCAAGGGGACTTTGGAGGTATTTTCAGCCTTGAAAAAAGATTATGGAAAAACAGCTATCATAGGAAGGGCTGTCATACAGAAAACTAGAGTTGTCACAAAATATGCCATACAAATTAAAAGGAAATATATTTTGGTTAGATACCAAGAAAAAAAATATGAAAAGTAATGGCTGCCCAAGAATAGAACAAACCACCTTAGGAGATGGTAGAGTGCTATGCATAAAATATCCTTTCTGAACCAGGAAAGCTTGCTGTGAAAAATTTCCATAAACTTGTTGGAGCTCATTTTTGTAAATATAAAATGTAACACCCCTTTCTGCAAGTCAAATCAGGATAGGAAAAAAAACCCCCACATCTAAATGTAAAAGTAATTTTAGAACATTTGTCAGTAATCTGGAACAAAACTCTAGGATTCTGCTCATTAGAAATAAGTATATATTTATATTAAAAAGATTATGTCCAAACTCCAGAATATAATCGTCAAGGGTCTGTATTCTTGTTTAGACTGAATCAGAGATCTTATCTGATGCAACTGTATGGGGATGATAAACCCCCAAAGGGCTGTTTCTCAGAGTAATGGAAAGCATCCCATTATTTTTCTGTTTTATATAAGCAGCCTGGGGGATGCAGCAAACAAGTGAAGCATTTTGTTTATTCTGAGGAAAAATCCACTTGTTTTCTGTTAGGAGTTTTTCTTAATATGGTACATAACAAGACACAAAGACTGTAATTGTTTTTCTCAAACTGGGTTTTTTTTATACAAAATTAAACTTTCTTGACATACCAACACACATGAGTGCTTTTGGTTCTCTTTTTATAAAAGACTATCTAATATTAGAGAAGGTGGGGCTGTTTTAAGCCTTCTACTTAGGTAATATCAAAACTCTGCTCCCAGGAGAGAAAGAAAGAGAGAGAGAAATGCCTGTTCAATCCATTCACTTCTTTTAAGTAACAAGATATTTTCTTGGTACTTTCATCACACAACTTTCATTAGCCATTTCTTTGTTTCTGTTCTTTTTCTTGATGTGACACAAGATTTGCAAGGATATTTCCCTCCCATTGTGTGTTGGATAATGAACTTGTAGGGTTGCAATGGTAGATACTGTGTAATTCATGGATTACAGTCTTTCATCTGTTGTATTCATATCAGTGATTGACAGTCTATTACAACTGTAAATGTGGGGTCCTTGGCACCCTTTGAATTTGGCTTCTTGCAGATGTTTTATTATCCAACTAGATAACATCATCAGTGTTTAGTGATATCATCAGGACTAACCGTATGAGGACATCTATGACCCTCAAGGCTAATGTTTCCTTTTCAATGATGTGGTACTTGGTTTCTCATGGAAATTTGTATTCCAGTCTGTTAAAATCTGAAAAGTTTAACTAATCAATCAAGCAATCCTTCTAGTGCTGTGGTTGTCCAAAGAAGTGCTTCAAGATATCAGGTTGCATAATCACATGGGACAAGAATGTCCTTGTCCTTGTCTTGGGGAATGAGTCCACAATACCCATGGCCACTTTTGTAAATGGTACTGGTACTACCAGGGTTCTCACTAATGGTGCTAATCTTGTGGCCCTTTTTGCCAGACTAGTTAGCACTCTGGATATGAGTTACAGTGGTAATTGGCAATGCCTGGCCATTAGAATCTCTCTAGCATCCTATATAATGTCTTATCCATACCTAAGTATCCTGACTAGAGATTCTCATGAGCTAATTGGAGACTCTGCTGCCTGTACTTTTGAGGCACTATCTTTATTCCATTTTTTTCTTTAGTTAAGGGATGTGCTCTAACCTGATGTAAGATTCCATTTCTTTCTTCAAACATGGGTTGTTTCTCCCAGTCCTTTCCTTTCTCCTCAATTAGGCTACTCTTTTATATTGGGTTAACACCCATTCCCAGAGAAAAAAAGGAATTCCCTATTGGTTGACCTCTATGCTTATCTGCATTATGAAGATCACACTGACCTCCTGCATCGTGCCCTCCTCATTCTCATCTGCTTTAATTAGCTCCCAAACATCTAAGAAAATAAATCCCATTGAGATGAAAGAGGAGTTTTGGTACAGTCTCTACGAAGAGCATCTTCTTAATTCCCTTTACTTGTATTTGAACCCTCACTTTAGGGATTTTTTTTATCAACTCTGATTGGATAGAAAAAGGATAGATAGATAGATAAAAAAAAATTATTTGACCACTAGAGGGAGCTATGAAGATGTTTAACTCTGAACTGGGGTTTGTCTTCAACGAAATTTTTGAAAAGTCAATACAGAAAATCATTTTTACCATAAATCAAAGTTAGGGTCTGATTATACAGAGGATAGTTTAAAAAAAAAGAACAAGTGACACAATTAGGTGTAGAAAATTATCAACACACTGTATCAACTCTACAAATGCTGGACAATACAACTAACCTAACTGAACCTTTGTAATATAAATCTGCCGCCAGCTTTTATTACGATGAAGGTTTGAATATAATACCCTCACAGTGCAGTTGAAACAAGAGTGCCAAATAAGTTCACAATTCTCAAGAGGTCAAGTTTGGGGCTTTTTCTTCATGGATACTAATAAGGTTGAGAACTCTTTGAGGAAAAAAAGATATGATAGTCAACTTAGAAAAGGAAACTTTATGAAGATTTGCTCCTGCAAATGTATAACAGAACAACTCTGGGACATTTTTTTCATGATATTTTTTGATAAGAGTAAAAAGATTTCATCCTATGAACATAAACTGGAGGAAGTGATTTACATTTAATCACTTAGGATGGATTTGTATAAGTTTAATATATGTACTGAAAGAAAGTTTTAAGGTGGTTTTGTATGTATAAAATGAACTTGTAAACTCATGTCTTCTGTCTTTTTATGTAACACTGAATAATTACCGAAGTTTGTAAAATACCATTGATTAAATTTGAAAACAAGAAAAGAAAAAGATCTATTCCACGAGGATAAATTCAAGAGAGATTTGAATTTTCTACCTTTAGGGTTAATTTTTTTTGAAATAATATAGAGGGTTCTCTTAATATGAATTATGATAAAGATTAATGAGTTAACAGAAGCATATATTATTCCCCTCAGCCAAGAGAAACAGAGGTGCTCAAATTGATTCTTTTATCCAAAGAAGAGAACCTTGTTTCTATTTTGAAATTGCTTCTGGATTTCGTGCTTGCAATGAACCACAAATGAAACTTCGATGATGTTTTTGCTAATTAGATTTATTGTTATAGAAATGGCTTGTCCATACTGTTGTGTAAAAGTAAAAAGTTGTGCTTGTAACGTTGTTATCTTTTACCGTGCTAAAGAGAGTCGGAAGTCCGTCCCTTTTTCTTTCTGTTTCCCTCTTTAAACTATATTTTTTTCTCCCCTCTCCCTTCCTAGTTTTTCTTTACTTTTTAAAATTTCTCTTTGTATTTCATATTTTGATAAACCAATAAAAAAGTTAGACCCTATAGCAGTGATGGCGAACCTTTTGTAGACGGAGTGCCCAAACTGGAAGTCTTATGTGCATGCTAGAGATCTGCAGACCATGGCTGGCATAAGGTGGGGTGTCACAACACCAGCAACTCTGCAAGAGGCGAGACCTTTTTCTTTAGCGAGCTTCTGTTTCATCATTTCAACTTCTGTTTCCCTGCAAACAATGGCAAGAAACGCTACGGAGAAACATGGTGGAGCTGAACTGGGGCAATGGCGCATGTGCCTACAGAGAGGGCTCTGAGTGCCACCTCCAGCATGCGTGCCATAGGGTCACCACCACTGCCATATAGGGACATTTTTAGTTCTCCATTACCTACATCTTTACCCACCATACCATACCTTTACCAACAAGACCATACTAATGTCCACCTTTAAACCTAAATCTCACTTTATTCCTGTTTACTCTTGCTGGAACAATCATATCCTTTCTCAGAGGTTCTCATGAAACAGCTAAGCTGGAACTTTGCAGGGTTGTCTTGTGCACTTATGCTTCACAGTCCCTAGTAAAGTACCCAGGTTTACCACATTTATAAAACTTTTTTTATCACCCTAACTTTGAACTTCAATCTGGGTAGAGCCACAGGATTTCTCTAATTCCGATTCCATTTGTTAGGGTTTTTTCCCCTTAATATGTTCAGAACTGACACAAAAACTCTTTGTTTGCTTCCCCCTGCCTCACCCCCCCCCCCCGTTTTATTATACAAAATTAAACTTCTACCTTATTTTACTTCCTTTTACAATATGCACCCTGGGTGATGAGTTCATTCACATTTTCCATACTATAAAATTGTTTAATTGCTATTCTACATACTGTAGCGCAATAAAAAGGCTGGCAAAGATGTGAGACAAAACACTGAACTTTAAACTCTTTTGTCCTCTTAAATATATATCATATTTACTAAAGATGATTCGTTGTCGAATTTTTGTGAACTAAAACATCACAATTTTTTTTACAATGTAGAAGTTAAAAGAAGACCCCCCCCCATTACATTGCCTTATTTGTTGTGTTTTTGTACTCCACAGTTGAAGCAAAAGTGGCCATCCTTTTCAGTTTGTCATCCTTACAACTTAATTACATCCTTACAAAAAAAAAAAAGAGGAGGAACCTGTACTTGCTCCTAAGAATTTCCATTTTAAAACTTCAACAACATAATAAAAATATTAGTTTTGTAATAGCATCTATGGCTTCTGCATCCAGCTCAAGGTCTTGGCACTAGGATATGAAGAACGTCTCTGAAACCTTATAAGAACGGCTGAATTACTTCTCCGGAACTTTTGTTTTAGGAACTTTCTGCTGTTGTTTCTGGAGATTGTTCGATACCCTCCCCGGTGCCCTGTAATTTTAAGTGCTTAGTCCTAAGATCTGAACATTGTGGGGTTGATCACCTGCTGCTTATGCAATGGGCTTATCCTTTTAAGCCAGGATCATACAGACCCAGAAGACATTTTTACTGCTGTCTAAAAACTCTACAAAGGCATTTGCCCTTAAGAAGAAGTTCACATTAGATGTTGAAGACGGAAGAAGAAAGATCCCAGGACATTTCAGTCAGTGGAAGAGCATTTCAAGGTAGGAGGCATGGTGACGGTCCAATTAGGTATGTGAATGCAGCAGAAGCCCCTCGTCTGAATTACATTTTGTTTTGAATTTTAATTTTCACAGTTTTAAGCAGGCGAAAGCATAAGTACCAGCAGGAGATGGGGAATGAGAAACCTAAGTGGAAATTTCTACTTTTTTGGTTGATGGGGGTGGGGGAATTAGTTAGAAAGGTTAAAAAGAATCCTTTACCAGGAGTTACACAAATAAATCTGTGTGATTCTTTCTCGTACATTTATGCTTCTGGTTTCTATGATTTGGATACATTTGGTTTCCTATAAGCTAAAGGAGTGATTTTCATGAAGGAGGGACAAAAATTATCCAGTTTAGTACATTACTGCAAAAGAATATATTGAGGTGTGTGGAAGAGGTGTACATCTTGTAGATCCAGGATTATATATGATCTCTGAAAGCCTTGGGTGCAAATCCAGAATACTTTCACAAATTGCCCAACTTTTCCATTCAGCCATGAAGTCCACGTTACGTTATGAAGTTAAGATAACTCATCTACATTCTAATTTAGAGCTTTTTTCAATACATGTAGATAATCATGTATTAAATACAACAAAAGGGAGAAAAAATATTGATCTAAAATATATATTTTTTTCCTGGTTGTGATTGATCAGCTGTGGAATCTGCTGGAATCTGTTAAAATAGGAAAAATAGAAGCAAGCTTTCAAGCATTTTGGTTTTTATCTGTAGAGAAACTGATTGCATATTTATGCTCTGTAAAATATCCTTTTTTATGTACAGGTAGTCCTCGACTTATGACCACAACCGAGCCCAACATTTTTGTTGCTAAGGGAAACATTCGTTAAGTTGAATTTTATCCCATTTTGCGACCTTTCTTGCCATAGTTGTTAAGTGGATCACTGCAGTTTTTAAATGAGAAACACATTTGTTAAGTGAATCTGGTTTTTCCCATTGACTTTACTTGTTAGAAAGTCATACAAGGTGACCACAGGAGCCCAGGATGCTGCAACCGGTCATAAATGTGAATCTGTTCTCAAGTATTTTAACTTTGATCTTGTGACCATGGGTCACAACAGTCATAAGTGTGAAAAACGGTTATAAGTCGCTTTTTTCCATGCCGTTGTAACTTTGAACGGTCACTAAATGAACTGTTGTAAATTGAGGACTACCTATAGTTTGTTTAAATGTTTTATAAAATGTGAGATGAGCTTCAAGAGAAAAATCATTCATTTAGTTCACTTCTCTTTCTAGTTGTCTTCTACTGTGAACTATAACCTGGCCATGTCTTCTCCAGTTAGCAAAGACATGAGCTATACCCCTCCTGATGGTGGATATGGATGGGTAGTCGTCTTTGGAGCCTTCCTTTCAGTTGGATTTGCTTACTCTTTCCCTAAAGCTTTGACAATCTACTACAAAGAACTCCAAGCTGTGTTTAATATATCCTATAGTCAGGTTGCATGGGTATCTTCCATTATGTGCTCCACGACCTATGGAGGAGGTGAGTGATATGTAACCATTTTCTTCTTTCTATGTTTTTCCCAAAGTAAAAGAGTGAATCTCATTTTGCAAAACAAAATTTTAAAAGCACCTATTTCTTAATTCAATCCAACATAGCAGACTTTCTTAGTTTTAAAATTGTATGCAAAAAACACATTAGATTCTTTGAATTATGTGCTATTTATAAAGTGTTGACTGGGGAATTATTAATACTTCAATGTTTAGGTAATTCAAATATTTAATGATAAAGAAAATTATAATTTTATATCAATATTAGCTATAATTTCTAAAATAATGTTGTTAAACATAAAGTTGTTTAAATTTGACATCTAACGCAGCAGTATATTTTAAATATTTTGTTATGTAACAAAGGTTTCTGTCTGAAGGATAATACTTAACATTACAGTCTCCATTGCACTGTTTGTACTTGTTTATGCATATTAAAAAAAGAAAAAAGAAACAAAAATATTGTATAATTGGAGAGCATTCTTGCTTGGGTGTGCTTAAATTTCACTTCTGGATATATGCTGTTAATTTTGCCATTGTTTCATGCTTTCTGAGTTTAAGTTCCCAATAGCATCACAACTGAATTTTTCTTCTGAATTATTGATCAAAATTTGTTCTTACTGCTCTGAACATATGTCTCAATAAATGTAGGAGAAGAATAGGCAGAGTTGGACGATGGAATTAAGCACATCATCAGTTTAGAATCATTACGCTACTACAAACGATCTAACTCTTGAATTCCACTGATCCACTTATCTGATGCCAATTTAGTACTGAACTTTAGTTGATTAGATTCTTGTATATAGGCATGAGCAATAAAGCCTTTTTAAACAGCAACTAAATGTATGGTCCTGATCCTTGCACCTACAGTAAATTATAATACTTACTTTGTTATTCTAGTATTATACTATACCTAGTAAAAAAAAAGTTGTGATTCAGTTTCAAATTTAACTTCCAAAATTTTCTGCATTGTACTATGTATATTTTTCCAGTAGTTTTGAAGTGTTTTGCATCTCCACCACATGAGGTAAAAAAAAAAAAAGAACATTAAAAAACCTCCTTTCTATTTCATGGCATTTTCAACATTTATTACTGTATAACTTAATATCCTGTAGATTATTGTTGTGCTATCTGTAAAACATTTTGCACCAATTTTCTTTTGGATTGCAGTTTGGAATAAATTCTATAGATTTGACCCATAGTTTTTCCTCTGTCGTTTTCTTCTGACTGTTTCTTCAAAAAATTTGCATCCATTTTATCATACAGTTTTTAATTAGTTCTCTCTTTAGGTCATATCTAAATAAGATTATATATAATTGCCCTAATAGTATTCATTTTGAATATGTGTTTTAAATTCTGTCTTTTTTCTTAATAACCGTGCGTCATTCTTAAGATTAGATTTTACCCTTCCAACAATAAGTAAACATATCAAAGACATCCTTCCATGACCTGTTCCAGCCTTCACTTTTGCTGTGTTTTTAATCAATTCATTAAATTTGAGTAGGCCATATAATTATATTTTTCTTACTGGAAATATCTCTAAAGAGGCTGATTGTGAAACTGAGCTATTTTCCTTATAGATTCCATGCTCTTATCAAGTTTTGTCTGATAATATATTCTTTTAATTTTTTTCCTTCCTCTTGTATCTCTGTAATATAAATTTATGTGAAATCCATTAGCTAGGCCAGGTCCTTTCAATACTGACATTCTACTATTTTCAAAAATCATCCACTCTATTGTCTATCACAAGAAACTTGTTTTATGATAAAGTTTAAAATTTGGATGAGCAAGACCACCTCTGTCTTTTGAATCAGGTAATTTTTTAAATTTAATTTTTGACCTTTTACCATTTCACATAAAGTTGGTGATAATTTCTTGCCATTCTTATAAAACTCTTTTGGAGACTGCTAACTAGCACTACCTAAAATAAATAATTTATCTTTGGTAATACATTCATTTTAATGACTGCAATTAAATTAGAGGCAAAAAGAAAGAAAAAGGATATACAAATAAAAAGAACAATTAAGTGCTGAAATGAGAGAACAGGAACAAAAGCGTGAAACTAACCCAAGCAAATAATGATAGAATTGCAAGAAACTAAACAAGAATTCAACTTATTAGAAACTGAAGAATTACAGTAGAAAATAAAATCTGCCAAACAGACAAATTTTGAACATGCAAATCAATAAGTAAATGCTTTAATTTATCAATTTAGGAAAAAGAAACAAACACAGATAAAATCAACAATAAGATCCAGATTAGTACATTTAAATCAGAAAGTACTTTGTAGTTTATTTTAAAGAATTATATTCTAAAATTATCATTGATGAAGCCACAATGAATGGATATATATGAAAAAACAGCTATCAGATAATTCAGTGATCAACACAGACAAATATGTACTTAACTCAGAGGTGGTTCAACCAGTTCACACCTATTCACTAGAACCAGTTGTTAACTTTCTAAGCAGTTCGGAGAACTGCTGATTCAGCTGGTCATTAGGGCAGAGAACCGGTTGTTAAATTATTTGAATCCCACCACAGACTTAACTGTACAAGAAACAAAGATCCCACTAAGATAAATCAAATTAGGAAAAGTATAAAGTTCAAATGGGTCAACAATTCAATATTATAAAGAACATGAGCAGGATCTGCATGGAACTATTAACAAATCTGATGGATGACCTTAAAGAAACAAAAACAATGCTATCAACAAGGGAAGATGTATACACAACTCTGATTACAAAGAAGGAAATTATCCAAAGGTCATATAAAGGTCATATAAAGAGAAATTTTGCTGCTGAATATAAATTAAAAAACTTTTACAATCAATTGGAGAAATGTGTTTCAGATATAATACATATGGATCAAACAGGCTATATTTGAAAGAGAAATATAAAGGACAAGGGCAGGTTCATAATCAATATAACAGAATACGCAAATAAGAGGGAAGGAAGCTGCACTAATCTCTTTGGATGTGGAAAAAGCCTTTGTCAATTTGCAAAGGCAATTTCTGTTGGCTGTACTGAATAAAATCAATGCCACAGAATAATTCCAAGGCTAGGTCAAATCCATGTATCCAGAAGTTCATGATCAAATGGCATCTTCTCTATAGATTTTCAAATCAGTAACACTGCAAAGCAAGAATGTCCATTTCTTCCCTTACTATATTCATCATTGCTCTAAAAATATTGACAGAAATGATTTGAGGTGATAAAAAAGATGGTAGAAGAGAATATTAGCTCAAATATTATGCAGTGGTATAGGATTAGCCATCACAGAACAATGCAAGGCATCAAAACATCTTAATTTTGGAAATTCTGCAAATACAAAATTAATGTCCAAAGCTTCAAATCAATTACAAATTTGTAACACAAGCAGAAGTTAAACTTTTACAGGAAGAATATTGGAAGGAAGTCAGATAGCTCCCACAGTGAAATATCTTGGTCTGTATTTCAAAGATAACAATCCAGAAATATATCAAAATAACAATCTTAAATTGTAGCAAGAAATCAAAAGAGATCTTGAAAGGTGCCAGAATCTAAGGTCATCTTGGTTAAAATCAACTGGACAGAATGTATTGTTTAGCATCAGTTTAATAACATTTGAATTATTGGGCTCACAACACCCTCTGGAAAGTAATGCTATTATCTCCTGCTGAATAGTAGGTATATTTTGTATCGGTATTTTAGGACCCTATGCATTTATACTAGGAAAAATGAATATACAGATAGTCCTTGATTTACAACCATTCATTTAGTGATTGTTGGAAGTTACAACAGCACTGAAAAAAGTGACTTATGACAGTTTAACTCTTGCAGCATTCCCTTGGTCACATGATCAAAATCCAGCCACTTATCAACTAGCATGTATTTATGATGGTTGCACTGTCTCAGGGTCATGTGATCACTATTGGTAACCTTCCCAGATGGCTTTCAACAAGCAAAGTCAATGGGACGAGCCAGATTCCCTTAATGACTGCATTATTCACTTAACAACTGCAGTGCCTTGCTTAACAGCTATGGCAAAAAAGGTCATAAAATGGGACAAAACTCACTTAACAACTGCCTTGCTTAGCAATTGAAATTTGGAGCTCAGCTGTGACTATAAGTTGAAGATGACCCATAAAATGCTTAAACATTTGATAGAGAATATTATATTCCAGTGGTGGCGAATCTATGGCACGTGTGCCAGAGGTGGCACTCAGAGCCCTCTCTGTGGGCACATGTGCCGTTGCCCCAGCTCAGCTCCACCGCATTTATCCATGGCATTTCTTGCCAAACAATGAAATAGAAGCTCATGAAAGAAAAAGATTGTGCCTCTTGCAGAGCTGCTGATATTGTTGATGCCTCGCCAGCTAGCTGGTCTTCAGGTTTTCGGCATGCGCACACATGCATACGTGCCTTGCGGTTTGGGCACTCAGTCCCTAAAAGGTTTGCCATTACTGTTATATTCTGTGAAGTGGTTACTAAGTAACACCATATGAATCAATGAATATCGTATGTGCTGATACTGATGTTCATAGTATTGAAAAGTTTACAAGAATGATGTACAGATTTCTGGAAATCAGATAAATCATAGATTTGGTTATTCTCAACTGAACCCTATTGTAAGCTTAATTTGCAACATTTTCAGTTTTTAGATCAGTTTTAACACTTGGACTATTACCTACATTTAAGATGCAATATTCTTGCAACATAAATGCATACAAAGATGTGGGTATGCTAACGTGATGCAAGATAGATAGCCTTGCAGTTTTTAACCATTCTAACATTCCATTGACTATTTGTTTTTCAAATCACTAGACAGGATTTCTTTTCACTCTAGAGGAAAGTAATCAAGTTATTGAGATTTTCATAATCATACATGCCAAATATAAGATTTAGTAAAGTGATACTAAGCTAGAAACGTTAACTAGTGGGACACAGCATTCCAAAGCAGCAGCTGAATCAACACACACTTGTCCCAAAGGGGTTGAAAGCAATATCAAATGTTTTCGAGAATAATTTATCAGTACCAAATAAACAGTTCCTTCTGAAAGTGTAACCAACATGATCTCTGTAGATACTGCTTTTTGTTACATTATTTTGGAATTATAGATCACTTGTGTCATACCTTTATTGTGCTTGGACAACAAACATTTGGTTCCTGAACATTTTTGAGTGTATCCTATAAATCTTTGGCTGCTAATCACAAAAATAACCTGTAATGTAACTTATCATATACCATTTTATAGAAATCTGTTTTGCAATATATACCTTTCAGTACCTGTTGGCTATGTTGCATGCATAAAACAAACATGAAAACATGGAACTTTTTTTGAAGTGCAACTGGAGTGATCTGTAATGATCTACAAGTAGTGATTTTGCTTTTTGGAATACAGTTAGGATATACCTAGTATTGTTATTACATATGCAAATAGGACAGCCGTGGAAGAAAGTCTCATTACATTAAAAAGAAGTGGCTATTCCAAAAGAAGTTGATTCCAGAACAATGTGAACTGATGAAAAATTTTATGACCATGTTGAATAAGGAAGTTTTGTTATGTGAAACAGTAAATAACTGATGCCAAGATTAAGGAAGATATTTTTGTTGGCCCACAGATCAGATACGTTATCAATGGCAAACAGTTCAAAGATTTGCTAGTGGAGCCAGAGAAAATCACCTGGAAAACATTCAAGGAGATCATTGAGAATTTTATTGCCAGTTATAGAGCCTCAAACTATATTCAGTTGGTTGACAAACTTCTTACAACATATAAGATCACAAAGTGGAGAATGTCAGTGAAGATTCATTTCCTGCATTTCCGCTTGGACTTCTTTAATCTAGGAGCAGTTAGTGATAAACATGGTAAAAGGGTTTCACCAAGACATTGCTACAATGGAAAAATGATATCAGGCCAATTGGAATCCATCAATGCTGTCTGATTATTACTGGACACTGCAATGAGGTGTACTGGACACTGAATACAAATGAAAACCAGAAACAAAAGCTGCTGATGTAGTATGCTGGAAACATTATATGATTAAATACACTATGGTCATTAAAAGTTAATTTTTATATTTCTCAAACTTCCTATGTGATACAATCATTAGGGATTTATACTTGTGTTCCGTTTGAGGGTCTCTATCATAATCATCAAAAAAAAAATTAGGAAACAAAACTTTTTAAAAAAAAATGGTTACCAGTGTCCTTGTTCCAAAGTAAGAAGTTTGACATCCTGGAATAAACTGATAGTAGTCACATAAATTCAACTCTCAAGTTAATATTCAGTACAACCAAGGAATTATATTGGAAGTCTTCTGTGGGTTTTGATCTTATTTGACTGTGAATTCAAATGTACAACTCAAATGTACTGCATATCTTATTTATTTTATTTATTTAATTTAATTTATATACCGCCCCCTCTCCCAAAGGGACTCGGGGCGGTGTACAGCCATTAAAAACATACAAGGTAA
>JAEANM010009355.1:0-16422 GCA_017656035.1 Myanophis thanlyinensis
TTAGTACTGCAAATGACTGTCATGATTGCCACTATTTCTTTCCTTTCCCCCCTCCTTCCAAAATCAGCAAGCAAACCATGCGAGTTACAGTGAGACTGGTCTTCTCTCGTTTCATTTACGTCCTGCCACTAGCTGGTTTTCTGATCTGGTTTGTTTAGGTTTGACATCAGCCAAATGGTGTAGTAGGATAAGTCTGACAGATATTCTTAGTGATTTAACGAGTAGCAGACCTTTGCAAAGATAGCTTTTCTAAAGCAAGATTTCATCTTTTGTTTTAAAAATCCGTCTCTTTGCTCCCTTTCATCTCCGTTCCTCTTTTTTATTAATGTTATTAATGTATATACCACATACTGTAGTTGTGAACTCTTTGCAGGGGTTGCACTGTAAGCTACATGTAAGATTCCGTTACCCAAAGGGCATCAGTGTCTTTTCCCTTTTTCTTTGCTAGCTTTTAAAGCAGGAAATTAAAGCAATGAGTTACTATGTCTACGGTTACAGTGAAGATATCAGTATAGTTTCCCTCAGGGACAAATACTTAGAATTGGCCAAATATCAAAATCCTTACCCTGTTTTCACTCAGTTCTCAGCAGAGTATGATTCCTTTTAGTCAGTGGGAATTTGCCAAACTGAGCAGAGTGTTCAAACTGCATGTGCCAATATTCCTATCAAACGTTCATGCTAGAAATCAGAGAAGGGATCAAAGTCAAACTGTAAGTGGTTGATAGAGCCTCTGCCTTTTTGCAAAAATATACATATGGTATTTAGCAGATCTTTATATATTAATGCTTTTGGATGTACTGAACTCATTTTAAAAGGTCTTTGTTACTTCTTAGTACTATATTTCTAAAAATACATGATTTAATATTTTGAGCTATATTGTAAACTATATTTTCTTAGAGTTGTAGGAATTAAGACCTGTATTTTTTTTTAGAAAATAGTAGTTATCTGTAATTTTCCTACATTTCAGTACCTTAATAAATGTTTTCCCCTCCTTTAAATGGATAAGGCTTCCAGTGATATATGTTTTTGCAGTGTAGAATTTACATTATATGCTGTTACTTTTTTGTTGCATTTTTTCATTATATATATGTGGTAGTGATAAAAGAAATTAAGCCAACAATATTCAATTAAAGCATCACTTTGGAAATGTTAGTATATATAAGAAAATAACATCTGCATTGACGCTATTGTTGAACTGCTTCATTATGCATCGTATGGTGAAGCAAATAGCAAGGAGAAGGAACGGATATAGTAATGTTAGCGATCTATAGTTTTCCAAAAGTGGAAATTTGATAATTGAGTTCAGTAGCAGCATCACTTTTTTTCAAAAAATTCCTATGCATAATTATTTTAGAACAAGAGTCTAGAATATGACTTCAGAGTAGCAAGCTGGAGAATTTGGTCCTTGTTTTTTTATCACTGTACCTGCATAATAATCTTATAATAATTAAACTTGTAGTGCATATTTTATTGCTACTTACGATAATATGCTTTAAATTTGAGTCAGCTCATTGGCCTGGGATTGTCTATTCTAATATTGGCTCTCTAAGGTTTTAGATAGATGTCTCATCTAGTCCTACTATCTGAGATTCTTTTCAAATTGGAGATGATGCAAATGGAGGCTGCAATGCAAATGGAGGCTGAAATTCATGTGCCTGCTGATTTTACTATTTAAAAAGCCCCAGGCACTCTGGGCCTAGAGTCTTTGTCGTTCCTAATCTCTCATGTTCTCAATAATGTATCAACCCTTTGCCCAACCAGAGTGTCACCTGTCTATGTGAGTTGTGCCATCTTCTATCTAAAGTGACAGCCATCTTAGAGTACCAATATCTTAACTGACTTCTCTTTTATCATCTCTGTTAGAGAAATAGCATTTTTGACAGGATGTTGGGTTTTCTTTTTCTTGTTCCCTCCGCTTTCCTTTTCTTTGACCCTCGAGAGCACCTGATTAAAAAAAATAGCTGAAAAAGACTATTTGCTTCCAAATGAAATAAGCTCAGATGAGATGGAACACAGAAAGAAAGTGAAATGTTGATGGTGGAAGTTAATGAATCAAGTAGCAGAGGGAGCATTATTGATGCAACATAACATGCTCCAACAGCTTTCTCTCTTCTTTTCCATATAAAGAATGCATGGCAGTCAGTTTTGTGACTTGATTCTAACATCTGTCCTACCTTATAACAGTAATTTGTATAAGTAATGGAAACAGGTTAAATGCTCTAATGTTGTCAGCAAGGATGAAAATGATTGGGTTTTTTTCCCGATTAGAATATTCTTGACAGTAGAATGGCGGATGCTCTGATTAATATGCAGCTCTCTTTGGTGATCAAAACAGAAAAAGAAATGTTTGAGTGTGGTTTATCTGACAGAGAAAGAGCCATTCCTTCTATTAGCATTAGAGTGTAAGATGCTTGTCCCACTACTTAAAAATATTGCCTAATAACTCTAAAGACCAAAAGGGTGGATTGAGAGGGAGGAGACGAGAAGTTATCAGATGTAAGCGTTCCTATTAGGTACATTATGCAGAAAAACTGCTGATACTGTAGAACTCTGGCATTACTTTGTGAGTACTTACATTTTGACATATTTCCTTTTTTCAAATCGGTAGTCAACTATATTGTACTGTATTTTTCCTCAACGTAGAAACTGTTCAATGGTGTATATATATGCATACACAGACTGAATCCTAGGATTGAACTGAAACTTAGAATAATATACCTATTGGAAACAGAGTTCAAATAGACATTATTAACTTGTCTTGCATATTTCATTGAGTCTTTTTGGCATGTGATTCAGTTGGGAGCCAATTGTCAGGAAGAGAAAGTTTGATTATTTTGGATACTTGGGTTGTCTTTGGACAGAAAAGTAGACAGAAATATCCAGAAACTTTAATTTATATCCACAAAAGTGATAGACATAATACAACTAATACAGAAAAGTTACCAATTGATTTATTTGTGCCTCCTATTAATATATTTTGGTTCATTAATAATCCTAACTTGAAATTATTACATAACTGCTTAATTTTGTCTAAACCAATTAATCAGTTTCTCTGAGGTAGATCAACAGCCATGAAGTACTTGAAGCTGAAAAGCTTGGGATTTAGCCAGTTTATTAACCTTGAGGTCAATGCTGTTAAATGGGCTAAATTGCAAAGACTTGTATTATACAGAACTTTGGATGTTAGAATAGTTTTAACTGTTTTACAGATATATTTACATATGTGCAATATATTACTATTCTATATTCTGCTGGAAAGATTTTTTTAATATTCTCTTAACATTAACAGTATGTTAATGTAACAGAAAAGTACTGTAACAGAAAATAGCTATAATCTTAAAATATTCTCAAAAGCTATATATATCTTTATGGCTTTTCAAGTGGCTTCCAGCCTAAACGATCATTGATAATAGGGTATATTAGTGATTCCTCTGCATTCTATAATAAAGGATGTTGATAAATATTGTATGATGATAAATAATAACAGTATATAGTTCGGGATACTGTATTAAAAGTCCTCCCTCAACAAAGATAATAAGTTGATTCAGCAAGACATGTTGCTTTTCCCATGCAATTGCAGTTTCTGCATTTACTATTTATCAATGAGAATTAAGACCGCTGAAAATTGAATGCTCCTATTTGTAAGTGCCTTAGGAATCTGGGTGAGCTTCAGATGGATTGCAATGAGTATGTAACAAAAGCATTTGTAAGTAGAGGCTTAGTTATAATACTGAAGTAATCTAATTATATCGAGCAAGATTAAAAACAAATGGATGCAACCCACTGAAATCCATCTTAAATATGTCAATAATTTTAGTGGCCACGGATACTCCTGTGCTCATTTTTTTATATTCTCAGATTTATAATTGTAGAAAATATGATTAATATAAATAAGAGTGAGCATATGTAGAGAATAGCATGACACATGTGTTTGTGCAACTAACTAAGAAATGATGATGCATTTAATATATTTTAATCAGACAATTTGATTTCTCCAACATCATTATTTAACCATTATGCTTTGGCTTTTCAGACAAAACGCTGAGTTATTTACAATATATCATCTTTTTACTGAAGCAAATCTTAAATGTTCTATACTAGTAACAGTTATAATATTGCTATACTGGAAACAATACAATATATAGTGCTTCATGTTGGCTTACATTGGAATGCAGACATTTTAATGTTGCTCAAAGACGACAATAGATCTTTGGGGAGATACTGGTATCCAGAAGGCATGTCATATATCTAAATATTTTTAATATGACGTAATAATAGAAAAATAAAAACAGGTGTTTTCAGTCTCCAGTTAATTTTGTTCTAAAGCTGTAATTTGTAGGATATCCCTCCTGTGGAAATTCAGAGAAACCAGAGGGTCTTAGTTTTATTGTGCATTGTAATATAGAATGTACTATATATAACCATATTTTAGGTATTTAAAATCAGAATAAATTTAAATACATTCTCTGTGATTCTTGATCACAAAAGCATATCAAGCTTTTAAAAAAAAAATCTATCGAAACACAGGAACTGAGGGAAAAATATTCACTGGGAAATATTGATCACAGTATTAAATTATTAGTTGACCTCTTTGGTGCTATCAGATGCTAGCAATTTAATGCAAAGCTATCTTTTATCTATAATACTATAGTAGCTGGCTTCATGCAAGAGGGATTCATGTAAAGCAAAATACTAAAACCTAGTTTGAATAGATTCTAAAAAATCCCCTAACCTTATTTACTACATTTTCTTCTTTTGGGGCTTAAAAAAACAGTGACCTTTAAACATTGGAAGTTATTTTTGTTAACATCACTGATATTAACATTGCAAAAATCTGAAAACTAAGTATCGTATTTGCCACTGACAAATATATATATCAGTGATATTGAAGTAAATTTTGGTGATTTTTATAATGACAAATTGAATTATTAGTTTGTCTGTGTGTTTACTTCCTAACATTTCTTCATTGATGTAGTATAGCAAAGTTGTATAATACATTTAGCTGACAGGAGAAGTGTTTCTCAAACATGGATAAAAATGCTGCGTAACAATTTAATCCTTTATACTTTATAATGTCTATAGAAAAAGTCAAGTAACCCAAATAAAATGTTTTTTTTTTTAATGGATAGGGATTAAAACCACAGAAAGTCAGTCTCAAGGCCTGACTTGTTTTTCCCTTTTGTCAGTGAGCATCAAATATATTTTGTATTTCTGGCGGCATTTTGAACAGTGAAGAAGAAAATATTTTCATTAAGAAAAAACAGTTTATCCTGAAACTAATAATAGTTCAAAAGAAGTGCAGTTAATTACAGAAGAGTAGGATAATATCTTACAAGGCCGACTGAGAGATGAACAATCTGTCTGTGTAGTGTTTGATGTTCTTTACAGATTCCAAAAAAGAAGCAGCCTATGCAAATATCTGTAGACATAATATTGCTCAGGAAATCAGTGATACGAATTCTTTCTTTGCATTGTTTTGTATTATAGATGATTTTTAAAAATGCTTAACAAAGCAGAAATATCTATTCTTGTTTAGAAAATATAGTTTTATATATGTTAAATCAGAATTAATTCACAGTCTTTAGAATTGTAATATGTTTGTTGTTGTAAAGTTTATACTAAATATTGCTGAAATATGCTTAATTCATATGCTATTGTAATATTAGAATCATATGTACTCAGCATGGTGTATTAAACATAAAAATGCAGATTTTTATAGACAATACATTTTTAAATCCTTGTAAAATGCATATTGCTATGGTAGCCCATGATAATGCAGAGTTTTCTGACCCTAAGGTCTGAAGTGGCTTGTTGGGATGTGCAAGTATAAATATATTGATTAATCAGTCAGTTTCTATACCCAAATGGAAATGTGTAGATGTATGTATACTCAAATATAAATACATTCAACAATGTTACACTATGTTTTTAATCATGACTGAATGTTTCTGGTTATAATTGGGTGATTTCTATCAATTTTATGTCTTTTTGTTTTATCGTAGATTTTGGGTTACAAAAATTGTGAATTAAATAAACATAGATAAAGCTTTTGTCAATTTTGTAGGTTTTCCTTCAACAAGTGAGAGGATGCCAATTTGGAGCAATCTTACTGTATTAATGTTTGTACTGACATATTGTAGTATAACAGTAGTTTTTTTTTATCCTTTGCTCTACTCTCTAAGGTAGCATAGTATAAGGCAGAAGGTTACCTTCTCTCTCTATGGCAAATAGTTGTGACCTCTGTGTTGAAACAGAATCTATTGGGGAAAAGCATTTTTAGCAATGTGTAGGAGATGGGATAACTATATTTGTTTCACTTTTTTCTCAAGTTCACTTTGTTTTAATACACAGTTCCATATGAAATATTTATTAAGAAGTATGTGAATTTTATCTAATAGAAAAAAAAACTAAAACTATCAGAGGCAATCTCCTTATATTTTAAATAAAGAATGGACAAGTTCTCCTTTGTCTTTCTCAATCACAAATGTCAGGCTGATGATCAAGTACAGGAATCACAAAATCTACAGAATGAGATAATGTAGCATGAGGTGAAGGATAGAATGGAGACTCACAGTAATTTTTAATGAACTATAACCATAAAGCTGGATTTATAGACCATTTTTCATAGATTTTTGTTAGAATGTAGTATATTAACAGATGGCAGTCTCAAGTCTACAAGAGCATTCCAGTTGGGAAGATATTGATTTGTCTTCCTTTTTGTAGATCTTTATCGTTTTAGCTTTGATATTATTAAATGCTATGTTATTTGAAGAACTTTTCCATTATTACTAGAAATCACATTAAATTGTCCTTTCAATAAAATAAAATGAGATTTGGGGAAAGGGGGAATTCAGTGGAGTTGAAAAACAAGTACTGCAGAGTACTGCTAAATGAAAGGGGAGAAGGGGCCTCTTATTTTTGGCAGGCAGATTTCAGAAATGTTGAATGCTACTGAGAAATGGGTCACAGGGGAATATCACGAATTTTAGCATATGTGTCTAAGAAAAAATATATTTAAAAAGATTTAACAATGAAATTTTATACACACAGAGATGCACACACCTATTTAGTAGAAAGTTCTATAGAATTAAATGGAACTCACTTTCAGGTGATTGTGAATGAATCACTGTGTAGCCACTGAGTTATATACTGTTCACAATCTCTTTAAAGTAAAAAACAAAATGAACAATATTTAAAAAAAACCATCCAATTACAAAAGTAAGATTGTTTGGATTGGCAGTTGTGCCTGCTTTTCTTCTTCATCCTTCTTCATCCATCCAGTTCTGTTTGCTTCTGGTAGATCATATATCTGTTATTTAATCTTCCCATGGTAACAATTCATATTCTGAATCTAAACTTAGTACAGTACTTAGGTGTATATAAGACTTTTTTTGAAGTAGGACCTTAGAATAAATGTATTTTGATATAGTGACCATCTGCTCATGAATATCACATTTGTTAGTTAAAAATAATAGTTTGATTCCAATAAATACATAATTTTAGTTAGATTGTATCATTTCACCAGGTGGCAACACAATAGCAAAATTTCATAATCAACTTGGATTTGTCATTGCTTGCTTTATGCTTGTCACTTTTAAATATTTATCTCTTATTTTATTTTTAACTGCAGACCACTCTTGTTAAAATTGTTGCATGACATCTGCGTCATAGATTGGTAGGAGGCTCAATGCCACAGGCCAACCTTAGTAGGAGGCAAAATTCTGAAACAACCTGTCATGTTTAGTTTCACCATTTCTGTTTAATTATAGCTTATTAATAGAATAATGCACACTATTTAAATCAAGCAGTGGTGCAGCTGGTAGTGTTTAGACCTTGGACCCAGTGGTCTTAACTGGACCATTCTTTACTGTATCTTATATAATTCCATCCTTATTACTGCTTCTGTTCCTTTTTTTCCAGGAACAAAGTCATTTTTCCAGCACTAACAGCATTGAAGAAGAAATATTTTGAGTGTGTAGAGTTTTAATCACTTAAACCATAAGATCAGATTTTATAGGAATGGACTGCAATTTGTCATACTAAGTCTTTTTTTTCTTACTGAAATGAGTAATGTATTTTGGAAAGTAAGAAACAAATAAGTAAAATAGCTGTTGCCACTATGTAAATCTTTCATTGTCTGCTTTCTGACTATTGTATAAAGTGTTTTTAAAAATGAGGTAAGAACAAAAGGGTCGCAAGCGGTATAGTCTTGGCAAGTCTGGCCTACCTGTGCTGATCCTGGATCTCTTTGATGTTGCTGCTACATTTATGTTCCTGAGTGGTCATTTGATTGTTGATCTGGGTGACAATTATAATAATCTCAGCCCTGAATATCTGCCTGAAGTTGCACTACAGGAATTATAAATGGACTTTAATAAATGTATAATTATTTATATTAGTCAGGACTAGAGCCTAATATTTATTACAGTACTGTCAATTTTTCTGTAATATATTACTGACCAAATAAGTATGATATATTTTGCAATGTCTTGACTAAATAAAGACCAATTCAACACCCCCCCCCCAAAGGTTATATATTTATATTAGTGTAAATCCCATTAGTTTAGTAATGGTTTCTTTCATGCACATGATCGGAATAATTCTGAGATTTATATTCACAGCTAAAATGTCATCCTTGCCCAAAATCTCTCTCTCTATATATAAGCTTTTTATATATTTAAATGTTTTGTAGTTGAATTTAGAATGGCTAACCTAGTTTGGTTAGCCATTCTAAAACAATTGTAAAGTACATAGTCTATTGGGATTGAAATGAGCTGTAGCAAGTCCAGTCTTTTCACTTTTTCAGCTTGTCATAGAGAGATTAGAAGCATTCAGTTTTTGTTAGCTGAGGGTTAATATGTTTGAAGCTTACTGTGTGGTTGTTCAATCAAACCAGTTTTATAATGTGTGGTTTAACACTAACACATACCAAATAAGGCATATCTAATATGTTTTAGAATTCAAGCAAAATTATGTATTTTGTGTTTTGGAAGATGTGCAATCATATAAATATGATAATAAATAAATGAATATTTAAATCTATATGTATATTGTAATTACACATTTTAAATCTATATTAGAGCCAGTTTGGTGTAGTGGTTAAGGCATCAGGCTAGAAACCAGGAGACTGTGAATTCTAGTCCAGCCTTAAGCACAAAGCCAGCTTGGTTACCTTGGACCAATCATTCTCTCTCAGCCCTAAGAAGGAAGCAATGGCAAATCACTTCTGATATTTGGCAAAAAAAAACCTGCAGGGAGTTGTCCAGGTAATCATGAAGCACTGACTTAAAAAGTAAAAAAAAAAAAAGGAAAAAAACCTATATTACATATTGTAATTAAATTACATTACATATTGCAAGCCTTCTGCTGACTGCCAATAGGTTTCTCTGTAATAACTCCTGTATAACTCCCTCTTTTTTCTTTCAGAAACCAGTCAAAACATAATTGTTTTGGAGGGTGTTTGGGAATTAATGGATATTGCCATCTGTAATGGGTTGTGAAAGAACCTTAAGAGACAGGATGAAACATTTCAGCCTAGACAGTGATGTGATAAAAGAAATCTGGATCCAAAGTAGGAATTGGGTTGAAGAAAGCATTTCAAAATTGATTCTGTCTAGTTCTCTGAAACATAAAGACAGGGGTGGGGGGAAATGTTTCAGACTTGCAAGTCTGGGTTATTATAATCTTAAATAAATGTTGCATTAGTGTTCTTTGTTTTGGTTTCCCAGTCTGGATTACTCTGAAGAATTGCTACCCTATATCAATCTGGGTACCTTGTTTGGATCATGTTTCAATGTTCAATCTGAACATAGATTGATCTGGTTTTTGTATTGGTTTTATTGACTTGAGATAGTTTTAACTGTATTGTGTTGTAGAATTTTATTTTACTGTTAACCGCTGGGAGTACTTTGTTATGTGGTAGTTAGTTAGTTAGATATAACTAAATTTTATATTGCAACCAAGAAGTGGATTCCTGTACATTCTCAGGGCCTCAGGCTTGGGCAAAGAACTTCAGGGCCTGCCTTACTTCAGGGCCAATATTGTCAGGGCCTTCCTGTCTCCAGAGGTAGAACGTTCCACAAGTTGGTGCTACGGCAAAAAAGGCAACAACCAAAACTTTGAATAGTACCTGGAAATACACTGCCAACCAAAGCAGCTCAAAAAATAGTGATATTACATGGACCAAAAACCTAGCAACATTTACTACCCATGTTGCTGATTCTGCACCAGTTGAAGCTTTTGCGTGCTCTTCAAATACAACCCCATGTAGAATACATAACAGTAGTTCTGACTGGAGGTCACAAAGTCATAAGTGATACTGAGCAGAACCCTTTTCCAGGATAGCTAGCGCACAATCTGATGATGAGTTCTTTGAGCTGGAATCATTAGTCCAGATTACCCATAGGTCCATCCAAGATAGTGCCACTCATCCAAGACTAATAATGGAAGGCACACAGGAGCAGAAGATGGACCAAAGCTATTCAGTTTTGTTTGTGTTGACCTCAAGACTCTTGTACCTCATCAGGTTCCCACAGCCTCCATATAGGGGCTAGGCATCACTGAGGAAGCTAGGGGTGGAGAGACAAAGCTGAGTGTCATCCACTTGTTAATGATACCTCATCCCAAACCATTGAATGACCTCATTCAGTTAAATTGGAAAGGGAAAGGACTAAGCTTTGTGGCCTTGCACAAAGTAGGGGCTGAGGCCTCGACCTCCCCCCTCCTTGACATTGTGTGAAACCAGCCCTAGAAGAAAGAGTAGAACCAGCACAACTTTATCCTACCCACCCCAAACTCCAAGAGCAAGTCCAGAAGGATAGCCATGATCAATGGTATCTAAAACCATAGCGAGGTCAAGAATAGCAAGAATAGATGCACTGTCTCCATCCTGCTCCTGTCAGAGGTCATCCAAGAGTGTGACCAATGCTATTCTGTTCTATACTCTGGCCTGAATCTAGACTGAAAGGGATTTAGAGAATCAACTTTCTCAGAATATTTTACCGATTTTTAGAATTCCATCAAATTTGGAAAAATTGAGGATTTAAGCCTTTTCCATTCTTTGTGCCAATTACTGCTATAATAGTTAGCTATTAATAAATAATTATAATATCCTTCATTGGAGCATTAATACTAATAAGTTTTCTTATGCTACCATTCTAATGGAACACAATATTTGTCCAATGGAATTAGTCTGTAATGTTGCTATATGGACGGTGAGACAATTAATGGACACACTTTTTATGTTCTTTGTATATAACTTTGGAATCTAAAGAAATCTTGGATACATATTATAATAATAGAAATGTCAGTAAAAATAACACAGCTGTATTTCTACCCTCCAATAATGTGTTAAGAAAATTTAGTTGCCTAGTACCTATTGTTACTTCTGTTCAAACACTTAGTTTTATGGCCTTTTACCAAGTTGATTCTTTGTATTGTATTTTATGGATAAGTTGTCTCATGCAAATAACTTGGGGTAAATTTTAAATATAAAATTAGAATTTATTTTAGCTACAGGTTTAGTCCCTAAAGTAAAAATAGCACCATTCAGAAGAAAAATTGGGGGAAAATATGAAGGAAAAAATTGCACTGTATTATTAATAATATAGGCATATATAATTCTTAATTATAACAGTACTTAATAATTAGTATTTAATTTAAACTCTAATATGATTTTTTTTTGTTTTATTCTATTTTCATAGAACTTTATAGTAATCCTGTGTTGCATAGCCTGGATTGTTGAACATAATATATTGAAAGTAAACTGGATAATTTTCTATTGTTGTGAAAGAAATTACAATAACACATCCATTTAGCAATCTGGTAAATGAGTAAATAAACTGAAGCCATAATCCTCAGATTATTTACTCCTTGTTGGAGTACCTTGTTGGGTATGGCAGCAAAATTATAATGTAATTATATCATAATAAATCACTGAAGAATGTATTTTAGCTTCAGCCAGACTTGGTTATTCTGCCAGTAAAACATTAATCCTACTGATGTGTCATGCGGATGTTTAGTTGTGGGGGGAATGCCGTATCAAACTAAACTAAAAGTTATGGATATATTCTGTTCAACACAACCCCCATTTTTATTGTAATAGTTACAATGTGGGAAAAATGGGCACATTCTTTAATTGGTCTCTTATTTTCTTTCTCTCTTTTCTTCTCTTTCTTTCAAGCTTATGTTCCTGAAGAAGAACTGAAAGCAGCAGAAATTGATGAAGAAAGTGGGGAGGATGATGGGCTATCTCTGGACATCCAAGAAACTGAGTACATGTGCCAGGATGAAACAGAGATCAAAGAGGCTCAGAGTTACCAGAATTCTCCAGTCAGCACAGCAACAAATCAAGATGCAGGTTATGGTTCACCATTCAGTGAAAACAGTGATCAATTGGCCCATTTCAAAAGCACTTCCTCTAAAGAAGAAAAAGAAGATCACAAGTGCTTGGACAATGCTTCCTATCCACAGGACAGCTTAGCACAGATAAAAGCTGTGTATGCAAATTTACTGTCAGAATCTTGTTGGTCTGGTTTAGCTTTAGATTTAAAAAAATCAAAGAATAATGAAAACAGCCAGAAAGAAAGCACCACTAACAGCACCACTAATATCAATACCCCAAATACAAGTGCCAGTACCAGTACCAATACTACTACCACTACAAGCATCAGTAGTACTAGTAGCAGTAGCAGTGGCAGTTCAGGTTATGACTGGCATCAAGCGGCTTTGGCCAAAACTCTGCAACAGACATCATATGGACTTCTACCAGAACCCAGTCTGTTCAGTACAGTGCAACTTTACCGGCAAAACAATAAACTGTATGGTTCTGTGTTTACTGGTGCCAGTAAATTCCGGTGCAAAGACTGTAGTGCAGCGTATGATACACTGGTAGAGCTTACAGTGCATATGAATGAAACCGGACATTACCGGGATGACAACCAAGATAAAGAATCTGAAAAAACTAGACGGTGGTCAAAGCCCAGAAAGCGATCACTTATGGAAATGGAAGGCAAAGAGGATGCCCAGAAAGTACTAAAATGCATGTACTGTGGTCATTCATTTGAATCTTTACAAGACTTGAGTGTCCATATGATAAAAACAAAGCATTACCAGAAAGTGCCTCTGAAGGAACCAGTACCAGCCATCACCAAACTGGTGCCTTCTACCAAAAAACGAGCACTTCAGGACTTGGCTTCACCTTGCTCACCTGAGCCAACAGCCATCACTTCAGAGACTACACTTAGTGAAGCAGCAAAGGATCAAAAAACTGCCAATCCATATGTCACTCCCAATAATCGCTATGGTTATCAAAATGGTGCTAGCTACACTTGGCAGTTTGAGGCCCGCAAAGCTCAGATACTAAAATGCATGGAATGTGGCAGTTCTCATGACACTTTGCAGCAGCTGACTGCTCACATGATGGTCACAGGACATTTTTTGAAAGTAACTAATTCAGCCTCTAAGAAAGGAAAACAGCTAGTACTGGACTCTGTAGTTGAAGAAAAGATACAGTCCATACCTTTGCCACCTACTGCTCATACAAGATTACCAGCTACAAATATTAAAAAGCAGCCAGATTCTCCTGCTGGATCTACAACTTCTGAAGAAAAGAAGGAGCCAGAAAAAGAACAGGTGATTGTTACTGAAACGGACAAAAAAATTAAGGAAGAAAATGAGGACTCTGCAGAAAAATTTGAGCCAACAGCTGTATATCAGTACCTCCGAGAAGAGGATCTAGATGAAAGTCCAAAAGGTGGAATTGACATATTAAAATCTCTGGAGAACACAGTGACCACAGCTATAAGCAAAGCTCAAAATGGAGCACCTTCCTGGGGAGGCTACCCTAGCATTCATGCAGCTTATCAGCTTCCAGGAACCGTTAAATCCCTTCAGCCAACTGTGCAGAGTGTTCAGATTCAGCCATCGTATGCTAGCAGTGTAAAATCATTGTCTTCAGAACACAATGCGCTAATCCATTCACCAGGTAATCTGACACCCCCTCCTCATAAAAGTAATGTCTCTGCTATGGAAGAGCTAGTAGAGAAGGTCACGGGCAAAATCCATATTAAAAAAGAAGAAAAGCCTTCAGAGAAAGAAAAATGTTCTCCAGTCAAGCCATTGTCCCCTGCTCCTAAGGAAAGCAAAGACTTTCCAAAATCAGAGGAAAGCAACAAGCAACAAGTACATCAGCAGACACAACAGCAAAAACAAAGTCCTGAAGCTGAGGTTCAGATGGTCAAAAAGGATGTTCTAGCTGACCCACATGCGCTTAATGGTACTGAACCACCTAAAGCAAAAGTCACCAATGGCTGTAATAACTTGGGTATCATTACAGACCATTCACCAGAGCAATCATTCATTAACCCACTGAGTGCTTTGCAGTCCATCATGAATACCCACTTAGGCAAAGTCTCTAATCCTGTAAGTCCTTCTTTGGATCCTTTGGCCATGTTATATAAAATTAGTAACAGCATGTTGGACAAACCCATTTACCCCACAATTCCAGCCAAGCAAGCTGAGCATATTGACCGGTACTATTATGAGAACAGCGATCAGCCTATTGATTTAACGAAGTCCAAAACCAAACCACTGATTTCCAGTGTGACTGATTCTGTCTCATCTCCTCTAAGAGAAAGTGCCCTAATGGATATTTCTGACATGGTAAAGAACCTCACAGGGCGCTTGACTCCCAAATCTTCGACTCCGTCTTCTGTGTCAGAAAAATCTGACGCGGATGGAAGTAGCTTTGAAGAAGCTTTGGATGAACTGTCTCCAGTACACAAGAGGAAGGGTAGGCAGTCAAACTGGAACCCTCAGCATCTTCTCATCCTTCAAGCCCAGTTTGCTTCCAGTTTGAGGGAGACACCAGAAGGCAAATATATTATGTCGGACCTAGGCCCACAAGAACGGGTTCATATCTCAAAGTTTACTGGTCTTTCCATGACTACAATTAGCCACTGGCTGGCAAATGTGAAGTATCAGTTAAGGAGGACAGGTGGAACTAAGTTTTTAAAGAATTTGGATACAGGTCATCCTGTTTTCTTTTGCAATGATTGTGCCTCTCAATTCAGGACTGCTTCCACGTATATAAGTCACTTGGAGACACATTTAGGGTTCAGTTTGAAGGATCTGTCCAAATTGCCACTTAATCAGATACAAGAACAGCAGAATGTTTCCAAGGTCCTCTCAAATAAGACTTTAGGTTCCCTTGGAATTGCCGAGGAGGACTCGGGCTCCACATTCCAGTGTAAGCTCTGTAATCGAACTTTTGCAAGCAAGCATGCAGTCAAACTGCACCTTAGTAAAACACATGGGAAGTCCCCTGAGGACCATCTGATCTATGTAACTGAGTTAGAAAAACATTAGCGTCCAGGTAAGCAACCAGGTATGCAAGTGACCACAGGAACATTGCACTAAACTTCATAGTACTGCACTAGGCCTGATCTGAGCCTCTGAAATCAGTCTTACTTTTGTTGCTGAACTGCCTATCTGGAGCTTGGTTTTTCTTACATACGTTTTGTAGTTATATTTATATGCTCTTTGTCTGATCTGTGCATGTTTTTAAAACCTTTTTTCCCCCTTTCCTCCCCCCCTTCTTTTTCTGTGAGTCAAAGTCTGACCTTTATTTTCAACATATGTCCTTGATGTTAAGCTATCTTTTGTAGACTATAGTGGGAGACACTATTGAGAGACATTAATTTAGCAGTAAAGAAAGACACAAAGAACAATAACAAAAAGACATTCTAAAATTACAAAGTTGCCATGACAATAAAGGTCACAGAACCCCCTAGTGTCAGTTTTTAACCCTCTGAGGACTATAATAGTATTCTGTGCCTTTCCCAAAAGAAGGTGTGTGGTGTTGTTTTTTTAAAAAGGCATTTCATCCTAATATAACTGGGTCAAATTCACTTACATTTAATAGGTTTTTTCAAATGTCAAAAAGCCTTAAAAAAAAATGCAGTCTGATTTGCAAAGAAAAGATGCATGCCATTCTTGGATAATTATAAAAAGTGATCAAATGCTAAAGGAGTTAGACACGACCCATGTTTTAAAAAATAAAATCACAAACAAATTTGCCACTATACCCAAATCCTCTGAATGCTGAATATTGCCATTTGACTGGCATAAAAAGTATGCAAGTTATTTTAAAAAATGTAAAAATGTTATTTCTTTTTCCTGTAAGATACTGCAGTTTATAGTTATTTACAAATGTAAGCTTTGGTACAGGCTGATCTTTCTATAGTGTGCTGCATTGGTACATGAAAATGAAACAAAACAACAACAAAAAATGGGGCAAGTGTTGGATTCTGATCCTTGTAAATTGCCAGCATCAGCTTAGGTTAAAAAAAACCAGTACATGTTGCATATTGTACCATTTTAAATTGTTCAACTTCCTTTGTACCTTCTGGCTGTATGCTTTCT
>JAEANM010009356.1:0-13398 GCA_017656035.1 Myanophis thanlyinensis
AGGTAGGCTGTCTCATTGTTGTCAGAGATCAGGCCCACCACGACGGTGTCATCAGCAAACTTGATGATGGTGGTGGATAGATTTTATAATATGGGCCACAAGGTTTCTCCCAACCACTTTCCAGCATAAAAAACAACAGGCAGCAAAAGCATTAAAGCAATGCATGTTTACTGGCTGGTTTACTCTTAATTTTAATATTTTACTATCAGTTGACTTATCTCAGGGTATCAATTAATCTGGGGGAGGGGGGCATTAAGGTGTATTTCATTGTTTAAAATATAAAAAGGTTTTGCTGTTGTAACTTTGAATGGTCACTAAATGAAATGTTGTAAGTCGAGGACTACCTGTATTTCTACCTGAAATCTCTTAATAGAAAGGAAAGATCAGCTTCCCAGAAATGAATTCCATAATTGAGGTACTGATGGTAAAAATACCAGCTCCCAAATTATAATGAGGGATTCAGGCCGCTGAGGAAAGAAGCTACTACTCAGTCAAGATTTAAGATGTGTAGGTTTCACGCTTATGACCGTTGCAGCATCCTCATGGTCATGTGATCAAAATTCAGACTCTTGGCAACTGACTTGTATTTATGACGGTCGCGGTGTCCCAGGGTCGTGTGATCCCCTTTTGCGACCTTCTGACAAGCAAAGTCAACGGGGAAGCCGGATTCACTTAGCAACCATGTGACCAACTTAGCAACTCTAATGACTCACTTAACAACTATGGGCAGAAAAGTCTTAAAACGGGGCCAAAGTCACTTAACAAAATGTCTCACTTAGCAACAGAAATGTTGTGCTCCATTGTGGTCCTAAGTTGAGGATTACTTGTATATTAGATCTACTTTCATGGATCAGTGTCCTTTTTTTAATGCACATAATAAACATTATTTAAATGAATAGCCATATCATCATTAAATTGAAGAAAAATATCAGATCGGGCTGTAGTTAATCCACTATAGCAGGGGTGGGGAACCTTGGCTCCTTCATGACTCATGGACTTCAAATCCCAGAATTCCTGATCCACCCATGCTGGATGAGGAATTCTGGGAGTTGAAGTCCACGAGTCATGAAGGAGCCAAGGTTCCCCACCTCTGCACTATATAGTATACTATAGCTAGTTCTTGGCTTATGACCACATTTGGGACCAGAACTTCCATTGCTAAGTGAGACAATTAAGTGAGTTCTGCCCATTTATGACCTTCTATGCCACCTTTCTTAAGTGAATTGCTGCAGTTATAAATGAATCTGACTTCCCCTTGTGACTTTGCTAGAAAAATTGCAAATGGCGATCACATGATATCAAGATACCGCAAATCTCTAAATATATGGGACTTCGATTGTGTGACCATAAGAATGCTGTGACAATTGTAAGTGGGAGAACTGCTTGTAAGTCACTTTTTTCAGCAATGTCATAACTTTGAACTAAACAAAAGGTTGTAAGTTGTGGACTTCTGCATTTAAACTGGTGTTCCATCACACCACACTCTACTCACTGATAACGTTATGAAACAGGAACAGTAGTGGGCTGATTTGAATTCTCTGCCGTTTCATTTTTTGAAATTTCTGCCATAATGCCCATATGATCCTGCTTTCTCAAGATATTGTGGGGATAATCTAAACCATCTGAAATTCCCACAAAGCCCCATGCACATTGGTATAGGTGTACAGAGTGTGTGTTCATTATTGTAAGTATGAAGAAGACCAAACAGTATAAAAGATAATTAAGTCATCAATAGCACAAGATAAAAAGATTCAAGACAAAATCTATAGTAGCAACTTGATCTTCAGATTGCTAATGGATTTGGATTAGGACATTCATTTCCTCCATCCAGAGTCCTTAGACCAGTGTTTCTCAACCTTGACAACTGTATGATGTGTGAACTTCAACTTCCAGACTTCCCCAGCCAGCAGCTTAAACTTGCCAAGGTTGAGAAATACTGTCTTGGGCAGAAAAGTGTAGGAGAGGTCCCCTTTCATTTCCTTATACTTTTCAGTGGCTGTATTGTATACTTATTTATTGATACCCTGTAAGCCTTTTTAAGACAACATGGGGTGGGGATGAGTGAAAGAGTTTAATAAAGGGAACATTATATATTCATATTTAAACAGTCTTTGTGTTTAATCAGAAGTTATTTCCTGAGGGTTTTATTAGCATTTGCTAGCAAGCATTGATCAGAAAGAGTCATTGGTTCTGAATTGTTATGGCCAGATATCAAAATGTCATTTGAACGCTGGCTTTCTGCTCTATCCATTCACTCACACTATCTCTTTTAAATTATACTTTCTCCTTTTTTGGTGTCTTAATAGGAAGATTTGCTTAGCTTTTCTCTGCTAAATTTTCCCCATCTCAAATGGACGTATTCTATCCCATTACATCACATCACCTGCCTTAATGTTTATACTGCAAATATTTGCAGAGTCCTACTCTCTCTCTCTCTCTCTATCTCCCCCCCCACCAATTTTTTTTTGGCCAGGCCAGATAGTTGTGTCTCCTGATCTCAGCCTTTTTGAGGGTTGAAACATATATCTTTAGAGGGAGGCTTTTTTTTTTAATCCCCTATAGATTTTGCAATCCTAAATTTCTTGAATTAAAACAGATACCTATCTCAGGGTGTATTAACCCATCACACTGTAAACAACAATTTGATCTGTTATGATCTAACATAACACACAATGGAAAAAGCTCAGATTTATATTGCTTCCTTATGCATGATGGGTTCGTACAAATCTCATCCAAAGCCCATACAGTCTGAACTAACACTGTGTTTAGGAATGGTATGAATGCCAAGGTCCAAAAGGTTTCCCATTCAGCAGAATAAGCAAGAGGGTCCATAGGGTAGCAGGACAATCATTTGCCCAGTTTGGGGTACAAGGTACCGAGGAGGATCTCTTTGCTACTCTGTCTCAGAGATCTTAAATCTGAACAATCTCCATTCTACAGGTTGCTTTAAAGCAGGAGGAAAACAGAACTCTCAGAAAAAAAACCTGCAGCATCTTGAACCTGTGGACACAAAACACAGCAGTGCCACGACTTTCCTCCATCATTCTCTTCCCTAGAGAAAAATCACATCCCAGGCTAATTGCAAAAAAAGCTGACTTCTCTTCAATCCTCTTGATTTATGAGTGGGCTGGAAGCTGAGTTTTCTCACTCTCCTCTTCCAGGTTGAAGCCCTGACACATTCCAGAGATGGAGATCTTTACCTAACAGCTATCTCTATCATCCTGTAAACTCCAACTGGACTTGGAGAAGCTCAGCTTGATGAACAGCTGAGATATTATCTCCAGCATTCCAAGGATTCTGGTCTGTTTGCAAAAAGCCTTAAAACTCTACTTTGCAATAGTGATTTCCATAAGTAAGGCAGAAGGTGCTTTTTAAAAAAAAGACAGTAAAAGGCCAGCTCAAGTACTGGAGGATTATTCTAAAATGGAACAGCGATTAGCGCATTTTATTCCAATAAATTTATCTAGTGGATGACACTTTTAATCGGCCATGAGCAAGAACATGAAGACAGAAAATATAGCAGGGGGGAGGGAAGACTTCCAGGCCATGTCTGGGCTGCAGTTAAATGCAAGTGAGGAAAGACTCACAGCGTGGCCTTTTCCACACATGAATGCCCTATGGGATAATTGCCCAAGAGAACTCGGTATGTTGGCAGAGGGCATTAGTAAAGCAAAAGGTGCACAGCCTCAGATAGAGCCTTGCCAAACAGGGAACTGGGCATTCCCACAATCCAAGCAGAAGCAACTCTATGCCTTGTTGCAGGGTGATTGTTGACTTCCCAGTCTTCAAGCCCTTGAGTTGCCTCTCATTCAGATATTAGGTCTGATTCTTCTCAACTTTTATGCTCAGAGAAAAGCAAGCAGGAGCTCTCATTGCTCAGTTCCAGTTTCTATCCCATGACGGCGAACCTATGGCACAGGTGCCACAGGTGGCACGCAGAGCCATCTTGCTGGGCACACAAGCTGTTGGCCAACTTACCTCCAGATGAGCATGCACATGTGATTGCGCATGCATGCATGGTGCAATTGCAGAGACCCAGCTGGTCTTCGGGCATCTACTGTGCATGCGCGCGATTGCAGCAGGAAATCCAGCTGGTCTTTGGAGCTCTCCTGCACATGCACACGCAATTGCTCATGTGTGCGTGAATGCCTGTGTGCAGTGTGCATGCATTGCATATGCAAAAGCTGCATGCATGCACACATGGTGCAGTTGCACATGCAGTGCACATGGAGGAGCCGCACGCAAGTGTGGATTGCACACGCAAGGCCCGTACTTTTCGGCACTTGGTAAGTAAAAGGTTTGCCACCACTGTTCTATACCATCAGATAAGGGAGCCCCTTTCATTCTTCTGTGTGCTGCATTTGAAAGCTGTCCTTCGACCAAACTCACTGCTGTTGGAACTCTGTTCCATGTTTACAAATGATAAACAGGTTTTATAATTATAAACATGTTTTATATTAAAGCAAAGATGTTGTGGCTCTGGAAAGAGTGCAGAAAAGAGCAACAAAGATGATTAGGGGGTTGGAGGGTAAAACAATATGAAGAATAGTTGCAATTAACCAGTCTAGTAAACAAGAAGGAGTAAGGGTGATATGATAGCAGTGTTCCAATATCTAAGGGGCTGCCACAAAGAAGAGGGAGTCAAACTATTTTCCAAAGCACTAGAAGGCAATACAAGAAACAGTGGATGGAAACCAAGCAAAGAGAGAAGCATGTTAGAAATAAGGACATTTTCCTGATAGTGAGAACAATTAACCAGTGGAATGGCTTGTCTCCAGAAGTTGTAGGTGCTTCAATACTGGAGGCTTTAAGGAAGTCTCAAGAGCCACTTGTCTGGAATGGTATAGGGCAGTGGTGACGAATCTTTTACTTAGAGTGCCCAAAATTATGTGCTATGTGCATGCCATCTGCACTTGCTTGCAGCTCTTCCATGTGCACTACTTGTGCAACTGCACCATCTGTGCATGCATGCAGCTTTGCACATGCAATGCACGCGCACTGCACACAGGCACTCACGCCCATGAGCAATTGCATGTGTATGCGCAGGAGAACTCCGAAGACCAGCTGGATTTCCTGCTGCAATTGCACAGATGCACAGCGGAGGCCTGCTGGGTCTCTGCAATCGTACATGTGTGCATGCACAATTGCATGTGTATGCTCAGCTGGAGGTAAGTTGGCCGACAGCTTGTGTGCCCAGCAAGATGGCTCTGCGTGCCACCTATGGCACCCGTGCCATAAGTTCACCATCACGGGTATAGATAGGGTGTCCTGCTTGGGCAGGGGGTTGGACTAGATGAGTTCCAAGCTCCCTTCCAACTCTGTTCTGTTATTTCTCAAACATATACTCTCTCTGTGTTAAATGTGACTTTTTCAGCCTGCATTTTGCCTCCTTTTCTTTTGGCAAATTGGCAAACGTATCACCCATATTTTATGTTTTTAAGAAAACTCAGCTGGCTGACCTTGATTTATTTTAATTGACGGTGGGTTTGCAGTTGGGATGGGATGGGATGGGGGGGGGGGGAGAATTGTAATCTCTTGCCAGTTCTTTTGGTTTTGACTTTCCTTTGTGCCTGTGCTTAGAAGCTTGGTTGGTCAGGGCTTGTTGCAAACACAACAGCTGTGCTGACACACAACATGCTTTACCTGTCCTGGGCTGTTACAAACCTAGCAGCTGTGTGAAGCTGACAATACTGTAGTTGAATTGATGCCCTGACATACTGCCAAATTCTATGAGGAAACAGAACTTTGATGTCCTTAATGCTTTGCAAAGCAGGGGGAGAGCTTCAGCCAATAGTTATATATTTTTCTTTTCCATCAGTGGAGCTATCAACCCACTCACAGGCCGAAGAATTCGTGAGTTCATTGTGGTGCTGATTATTCCTCAGGTGAAAGCTCTTTGAAATAGTTACTCATTGGTAGCGCCCACCTTTGATGGTAAGGTAGCTGGAAGGGGTAATCAGTTTATCTCCTTTCGATCTTTCATTTTCTTCAAGCTTTTCTGTCTCCCTCCTCCCATACACCTTTGTCCCAGGCTACCAAAATAAATGAATAAATCAGCCAGGAAATAAATCAGCCAAATATCTCTCCAAAAAAGGCAATTATCCACCCAAACTGCCTTCTGAATAACTTCAGGGAAAGAATGAACTCTCTGTGCTGCTACAGTGAAACCACATTAACTGGAAGGTTGCCAGAAGCAGATGCTGATTTTGAAATCATCTTTCCCTTGCTTATGCTCAGATTGCAGCCGCTCATTAATCACCCAAGTTTGACACTATTGTTTGAGTTCACTGAAATTTCCTAACACTAACCCAGCCGCAGGAACACTATTGTGCATATTGAGAATCTGAAAATCTGCCAATAAAGGAGAATATTTATAGTTCGGGGCTGTAATGAGGGGTCCTTGGGGAATCTCTGAGCTTGGTTGTTTTCTTGTAAGACGTTTCATGCTAGCATTGATTGTGTTACCTGGTTTGGGTAATGAAATAAATATTTGCAGGAAAACAAGCAAATTCAGAGAGCACCAATGACCCCGTCACATGAAAATGTGTAATGTGTTTGTGGTGAGACATTTTTGGTATGAAATTCACAGACTTGATTGCGAATTGAAATAATTGGGAAGATGGAAAATTCGAATAGATAAAAAGATTATTCATTGCTATTATCTGCACACAGGGGGAGACAATATTTGCGAGATATGTTCCTCTGCACTTTTGACTTTGTTTATCTTCCTTTTTGTTTTGCCTTCATGTAATTAAGCCCAAAAGAGAGCAAAAACAACCAAGGTGTGGTGACCTTGGACCAGTGAAAAACTTGCCAAGAAAACTGCAGAGCCTAGTTTAGACAGCCACCAGGAGAAAGGAGGATTGCATTGTAATTGTCCATCCATGATGTGTACACGGGTTATTAAGCTAATACATAGGGTGGGTTTCCTCAATATAAATAGGTTAACATGTAGGTGGTAAATTTCTGGTTGAGAGTATTGTAGGTATGAGTTTTCTCACTTTCCCTCCCTTTGAAATGTCACTTGCTTCTTGCTTCTTTAGTAACTGACCCGAAAGTGGAGGGAGAGAGAGAGAAAAAAAACCTGATCGGCCAAATATCTGCTCCTTATTGTTTCTGGTTGGCTGGCAGGCCTAAAGCAAAACACAGATTTGCAGAGAAACTGAGGACACAACGATTGCTAGATTTATTTTAATATTAGTGCTCTTTGTTTTTTTCAGATTTAGATTCCTTCATTCCTCTTTTAAAGTTTCAGAGTTTTAATTCACACACAGACAGATATCCCTTCGCTTCTTTTAAATGGCTTGGGGCCTTTTTATTGACAGGGAGACCATGCAAAAAGACAGTTAAATAAACAAGTATAAACAAGCCCAACGCCAGTAGTCTTCTGAGCTAGAAATTTAAGGAGCTTAGTCCAAATCCCTTGGAGGACAGTAGTTGGGGGAAGAATCCTGTAAATTGTTCCATTCTTGCTGCTTCGCAAGCTGCTTTCAGTTGTTTTTTTAAACTGTCATTCAGTATCCCTGATGCTTGTATTTCTCTCCTCCTAACAACTGCTAAACCTCCCAGCATTCCCCATAAGTTAACTTCCCCATGTGGAAAGTGGGATCTCATAATGTAAGAATGCTGCTGTGGGCATTTGTGAGCCGTGGTGACGCAGTGGCTAGAATGCAGTACTGCAGGCTAATTCTGCTGACTGCAGATTACCAGCAGTTCGAGTCTCACCAGTCTTCACAGTCTTCCATCCTTCCAAGGTGGGTAAAATGAGGACCTGGATTGTTGGGGGCAAGATGCTGACTCTGTAAACCGCTTAGAGAGGGTATATGAATCTAAGTGCTATTGCTATTTCTGTTTTCACATGGTATATATCTGATGAAATGGAGGAAGGCCAGAGCTGTCATTTGCTGCCGTAGCCAAGTGTTTCATGTTATCTTGGAATCTCTCTGAAGCTTCAAAAATGGTTTGAAGTAAAGAGGGATTTGGAAGAAATCTGCCAAGTGGTTAGCATAAAATAAGCTGTATGGTCCTTGGGTAGCAGTTGAAGGAGGAGCAAGGACAGACTTTACTTGAAGCCACTTGTGGTTTGGTTTCTATTTTTCATGTACTATTTTTGGTTATGGTTTTTAATAGTTTAGAGAATCGTTATGCCCCTGCACAAAGTGTAGAAGGAGCCATCTTGTTATGCTTTTATTTTCCTCTAAGGAGATTAGGGCGATGGATGTGATTTGACCTTCCCTTGTTTATTTTTTTTTTATGTCTATGTGCAATAGATTTAGCTGAGACCTAATGCCTGGCCACCCTCAAAGCTTTGCTGCTGGATGATTTGTGGCTGCTGAGTTACCCCAGTCCTAGTCCAACCACTTGATAGGATCTTAATCCACACCAGACCTTTTTCCTATCACTGCGTTTACCAGACTTGGTAATAAATCAAAAGACTACCCAACCCTGCCTGTTTCTCATCACCTGACAATTGATGGCGGTCAGAACTTATCCAGAACTTATCTGAAACACCACCGATGCAACTATGGGAATGTTACCCAATGTAAATGTATGGATTATCCTGCTGAAGGACAAGCAGATAGGGTGATGGATATAGGAGCCTATAAATTGCAGGAGAGCCTCCCAGTTTGTAAAAGGTTTGCCAGTGTTCATGTCATTTATAAAGCTTATCTCCACACCATCCATCTCCCTGGCTTTTATTTGAAGGAAAGGATACTAACCTTTAGCCTCATCACTTGGGTGCCTGAACTCGCAATTGCTCCCCAAGGCGTGGCTGGAGTGTACAAAGGGATAGCCAACAAGTATTTTGAGAAAGGAAAGGGGCTCTGGCTGAAGTCAAAGTCTGGCTTCTGCTGGTCAAAAATGTTCAAGAAGAGAAGAAACAAGTTCGATTTCTCATCTTTAAGATCTTCTCTAGGATGTCAAAACGGAAACCAAGCAAAGTCGGTGGGAGGTCATTGGGGATTCGCAAGAATCCATTTGAGTTGGGTAGCCAATATATTTAAATAAAATAAATATTATGATTTAAAATACAAGATAACTATTTTTGCCATCAAATCAGTATGGACTCTTAGCAATCACATGCATAGATTTTTCTTTATGATGATCTGCCCCAACCTGGTCCTTTAAATCTTCCAACAGGATATTTATAACTGCTGGAGCTGAGTTCACCAACTGTGGGTTGTTCTCTTCTTCTCTTTCCTTCCAACTTTGTCAGCTTTCTACTTAATTCCATGTTGCTTCTCTCCTTGATTATTCATGCCTTATTTATTTTCTGTGTATGTTGGTATCACAGTTGCATCAGTGTTACTGCCATGTTACTTTTCAGAGTTGATAGGGAAGTTGCTGAAACTTCTTAGTATGGCTAAGAATCAATGAGTTCAGTGTTGGCTTGATGTGGTAGATTTTTTTATTTTAAAACAGTTATTAGTTTATAATTATAGCCTAGAAGAAAGATGTGGGTGATGTTATGCTTGCTTCCACCACCAGAGGCGAACTACAGCAGCAAGTTCTAACATGGAATGATTGCCTCAACCATTTTGGACTCTGCCTCAACATCAAGAAAACCGAAGACTTAGAGACTGTCACCACTCTGGAACATTTCAAATCACTGGAGAAAACCTAAAGATGGTGGACATTTTTCGATATCTGGGATCCCACCGCCAGGGCAATGGCGATATCAATGGCGAGGTGCAAGCAAGAGTGAATGCAGCCTGGATGCGTTGGCGAGAACTCACTGGTATGTTATGTGATAGACAAATGCCAACCCCTCATAAATCTAAGATTTACAAGACAACCATCTACCCTGTTGCATTGTATGGCACTGAATGCTGGGCAGCAACAACAGGGACCGAAAGCTGTCTCCATGCCATGGAAATGCAAATACTCTGTTGAATATCGGGCATCCTCCTTCTTGACCACATCACAAATGACACCATTCGGCAACATTTTGTTGTGGCACCAATTATAGAGAAGAGGAGAGAAGGCCGGCTCCACTGGTATGGGCATGTCCTGAGAGCAGTAAATGGCTCAGGAATTCTGGGAGTTGAAGTCCACGAGTCATGAAGGAGCCATAATTGCCCACCCCTGTGCTAGGGAGAAGGAGAAGAAGGAAATGGAGAAGGAAATGAATATAGCATTGAAAGAAAATATAAAAAAGAGTAAAGAAAATAGGGGAGGGAAAAGGGAAGAAAAAAATGAGGGAAAGAAAAGGGGGAAAAGGGAAAACCTTTGACTCCCTTTGGTGCAATAGAATAAGACATTAACATCAAACCTCAGCTTTTTACTTTTACATAATAGTATAAATTAACCATTTCTACAACCACTAATCTGTGTAGTTGGTAAAACCCAAAATGAAAGTTTCATTTTTTCCACCTCAAGCACAAAGTCCAGAAGCCGTTTCCAAGTAGAAATAAAAGTATTTGTATTGTTTTCTTTTATCAAAATAGTCACTATACCTATCTTGATGAAGTAGATAAGTAAACTACAGTATTTTTCCTACATTTACAAGCAAGCTTGTCAACATTGCATGTTTCCTTCTGGCTTTGCATTTGGTTTTTGTTTAAACAAATTAGGTGAGCTCCCTAGGGAAAACAAATCAGCAGGTGCTGATGATGGGATTAGGTGCAATTGGTCAGACAATGGGATCATCTTTTGAGTGCCATGTTCCTTTTTTGTTTGCATAGTGACTAAGTGTTTAGAATTGATTATTATTACTCAAGAGGGAGTAATAGAGCTGTACAAATTCCTGTTAAATTAACTCCTCTATGTGGCATTGTGTGAAAGGAATCTATTCATTAATTTAGAATGAATGAAATTAAATAAAGGTAATTTAGTGTCCCATTTGTACTAATTATCATATATTATTGGGAAGGGTTGGGTTTAGCTTTTCTCAGTGATAATAGCAACAGCTGAATGTCATAACTTTATTTTATTTATCAGATCAGTAGGGTTGCCTAACTCCATGATGTCTGTCAGTATTATATAATATTAAAAATTATATGAGAAAGACAAGGTAAGCATCCGGAAGCAGTAAAGCAAATACTATCCCTCACAAACAAACTAGTATTTTTGTAGTAAAGTTACATATAAGGGATCCATGTGTTGTCTAATGGTCTATCCTTTTAGTAACTGATTTCTTGCATCTAAACTATTTAAAACTTGTTTATTAGTTTTAATGAAAACTCCAACGTGTCCCACAACACTTGTGTATAAGGAATAGGGCAGGGGTGGAACCCTACTGGTTTTGCTACTGGTTCAGTGCGCACTGCAGTGCAGCTCTTAAAAGCTCTTTTACAGGCACCAGAGGCAGCCAGAATCATCAGGAAGGCTCCGTAGATGCGCCAAACAGCTGATTAAGGTAAGAAACAAAAAACCGGGAAGCTCGTATAAGGAAGTATAAGGGCAGGGACCGATGGGCGGGGCCAATTTCAAATCGCCACTACCGGTTCGGGCGATGTGGTCGATCCAGCTGAATTTCACCCCTGGAATAGGGTACTAAAATAGCCATTTGATACACTAATGAAATATGAAAGATATTACATTTGGAAAAGCAATTTATTCACAATAAACTATGAATGAATTGTTTGAAAGGTTCTTCCAATGCTAATGGACAGCTTTTTGTATTTCAGACTAGAATGGAATGTTTACTCTTCATGTAATATAGGATTACCTTTTCTGACTTCAGTCCCATCGTTCTCTCTCTCTCTTATTCTTTCTTTCTCTTTAGATCAGAGGTGTCAAACTCACGGTGTCATGGCGACGTCACGTGACATATTGGGACCTTTCCCCCCCTTTGCTAAACTGGGTGGGGACAGGGCCAGCACATGACGCATCCAGTCCATGGACCACGAGTTTGACAGCCCTGCTCTAGATTCTACCATACCTCCATCTTTCTTTTTTATCCTTCTTTTACTATATTAAAGAGCCAGTGTGGTATAATGGTTAAAGCACCAGGCTAGAAACCGAGGGACCGTGAGTTCTAGTCCTGCCTTAGACAATAAGTCAACTGGTTGTCTGTGGGCTAATCACTCACTCTCAGCCCTTGGAAGCAAGCAAGGGCAAACCCCTTCTGAAATCCTGCCAAGAAAACTTCAGAAACCACTCTAGGCAGTTTCCAACGGTCAACAATGACTCAAGGGCACAAAAACAACAACAAATAAAACCACATCCCCTTATTATTTTAAAATTAATTCAAGGCAATTAGAAAATGCAGTTATTATCTGCATTACTCTAGGTTTCCTCAAACATAATGTTGTCTAAACAAATGGTTTTTCTTTATGTTAACTCTTTGCTCCCCATGGCTAACCACCTATTAACACTTTAAGCCTAGGGGGACATTGTAATTCTGGGAGAGGTCTCACTCACTTTGATGACTGTTGGAAGTACAATTCCCAGGAATCTTGAAGGCAAGTATGAGGTGAGTGAAAGCATTTTTCAACATTAGTCAAAAAATGTAATCTTTATTGAGGCAAATCTTTTCTAAAGAGGCGAAGACCTTGGCCAGACAAATGGTCACAACCAACAGAGACTGTTGTATCAAAGTTAGAATTTATGTATGTTGTTTCAAGGTGGGAGATTACAGATGTAATTCAGAGGTGAAATTCAGCAGGTTCTAGCAGGTTCGCTAGAACCTGTAATAAATTTTCTAAGCAGTTTGGAGAACTGTTGTTAGAAGAAATCTCCTTTTGTTTTTTTTCCACTTTACAGGGTTAATCCTGTAAGGAAGGCAGGAAAGAAACATTCTGGTGTTGTTTCTAGCCTAATCTTTATTGCCCTGCTTACAGAAACTGCCCCCCAGTCACATGACATCTCCAGCCATGCCCACCAAGCCACGCCCACAGAAGCGTTAGTAAAAAAAATTGAATTCCACCACTTCTGTAATTGTAAGTAACTTTTTTTGGGTCATCTAGAGAGCAGTTTTGGTTAAAGACTCTGGCTAGAAATCAGGAGACTGTGAGTTCTAGTCTGCCTTAATCGCAACCAGTGGGGTGAGTTTTAGCCAGTCACTTTCTCTCAACCCTGGGGAGAAGACACCCAGCAGTCAAGAAAACACACGGGTTTGTCCACACAGTCATCAAGAGTCAAGACTTACTGGACAGCACAACAAAAGTACCGTAATTGATACTCGGCAATGGCCAAGTTTGGGTGACTAAGTATGCATCAAAGAAGGAAGGGAACAGATGGGTCATAGATTTACATTAAAAATGCATATCCTGATTTATATCAAAAGATGCAAGTATAAAAACAAAGACTAGAATTTAACTTGACCTGCAATTTGTCATCCTTTGAGAGAAAACTGGGCCTAAGTGATCAGTACATGGATTTTATGTGCTAACCCGCCTTGCAGCAAGATGGGCAGAAAATACAATAAATAAATAAATAAATAAATGAATGAAT
>JAEANM010009357.1:0-16421 GCA_017656035.1 Myanophis thanlyinensis
GATAATGACATCTTGTCAGTATTTCAGTTAGCCCACAGAGGGTTAAGTACTTTCTCCTAGAAAAATCAGCTTTTTTTCCCCCTTCCTCCAGCAGACCTAATGACTTTATGACATGTTAAAATAAACAGATCAAATGATTTCTTTTGCCTGCTATTTTAAACGGTGTGGACAGGCGCCATTTTCCCCCCTCCTTGTCCTTTCTTCTCTTACTTCAAGACCAGTTGTAATCCACAGTTGTTTTTTTGACTAATTGTTTAAATACTTGCAGTTCGCAGTCTTCTTTATACTCAGAGTTTAGTTTTATTATTATCCGTGATGCCTTGTTCTGCTAAAAACAGAATTCCCCAAATGCTCGGAATACAGTAGCAACTGTACATCTACCATTCCAAGTCAAAGGTAGTTTTGCAAATGCTATTTTTCCACATAAAAACACATAAGCTTTGATGGGGTGCATTTTAATTCATTGTATGGCAACAGTAATCGTTCTTCTAGGATTCTAAACCTTTTATAAGATGGTGAACATTTTCCATAAGGTTTGTTCATTACATTGATCATATTACAATTCCATGTTATTAGATATTTCTCAATAACTAGTGACTACATCATGTGTATAATTACACTTTGGATATCTTCCTATGGAATTCCATCTGCCAAAACAGATCTAATACAAATTCCAGCTTCAACTGTGGTGTCAATTAATGTTAATGGTGTCTGTACTTGGGTATATGCATGTTCAGGTGCAGTATGGAAACATAGCTGATGTCATGTTATAGGATAACTAGTCAACATATCAACGTTTACCATTCCTATTTCCCGCAAGGTAACCAACACCAATAGTAATTTCATTTTATCTGTGGACTAGGCCCCCTCCCAGTGTATGAGCATGTCTCAAGAGTATATAACTCACCACCACCGGTTGTTGGGAACTTACATCCACATGTTCTTCTTTTTTCTGATGCCACAGAAGACACTCACACCAATCTATTCTCTCCCTCCTTAATAAAATACACAACACAACAAAGAAATTTATTACCACTAGCTGAATAAGTAACTCATTCTCCCAATGTTCCATAGACTGTACAATAACTAAAACAGTAATATTTCCAAAAGTTAGTGTAAGAGGTTTGAAATGTATGTCCTTCTACTATCTTTCCAGAAGGTGATTCCACTTTGACTCTGGAATAGTATGTCCAGTCTTTTTCCTTGGTCCTCATGGCAGACTCAATGGTTAACAGGACTTGATATGGTCCTTCCCAGGCAGGCTTCAACTTTGTCTCCTTCCACAATTTTATTGGGACCCAATCACTACTCTTGTGCACTTGGAAATCAAGAGGCGGTGTTTGCGCCAGCAGTCCTTTGTACCTTAAACGAGAAAAATACTGGGACAGTCCTTGTACATATTTTCTCAGAAAAACATCCTTGAACTCTATTCTAGGCATTCCCAAACTCCCAGTATAAGGTATTCCAAACATCATCTCATAAGGTGACACACCAATATCCCTTCAAGGACTTGTTCTTAGCCATAAAGTTGCTAAAGGTAAACACTTTGTCCAAGGTATCTGGAATTCCAACATTAATTTTTTTATTGTATTCTTCAGAGTTTGGTTTTTCTCTCTCTACTAGAGGGCATGTGATATTGCCAATCAATTCCCAATTGTGTCATTACTTGTATCACCTGGGCAGTGAAGTGTGTACTTCCATCACTATCAATGGTTTCCACCAACCCATATCTAGGTATTATCTTTCCAATATATTTTTTATTGTCACCTGAGCATTTGCTCTTGCACATGGAAATGCTTCCACCCAACCAGTTAAATAATCTACCATTACTAGCAGGTATTTCAATGTTTTCACTGCCGGCATCTCTGTATAATCTACTTGTATTCACTGGAATGACCACATAGCTAAATCTCTGCCCCCTGCTATCAGGTTAAGCATAATTTTTTTATTAATTATCATACAATGTATGCATTTTCATACTACTTGCATTGCTATTGTATACATGCCTCTGCAAATATATTTCTATTTTATGAGAACAATTAAGGCCTGTATTCCCCAATGAGCACCCTCATGTACTCTTTCTATTATATTTCTCAATAACAGGTTTATTTACTATTTGTATTCCATCTTTTGTTGTCCACTTTTCTTCCACCTCTGTAGCTCTTTTAATATTTGTGTCTCTTCATCTTTAGTAAATGCCAGTTTTACATTTTATTCCAAAGTAGGTATTAAAACTAGTACTCCTCTGTCTGCGCCCATCCGTGCAGCATTTTTAGCAGTCTCATCTGCTTACAGTATCTATTTCTCATTACATGTTTTGAGTTGCCTTTCTGATTTGCTATATGCATACATGTATTACAGCTAGCTTTTCTGGGCCTGCAGCTACTTTCAAAACAGCTTTAATAAGATCTACTTGTTTTATTTCCTTCCCCTTACTGGTAATCGGCCCCCTTTCCAACCATATTTTCCCAAAAGTGTGTAAAATCCCATATGCATACTTTGAATCAGTATAAATATTACCAATCTCATTTGTCAATATCTTTAAAGCCTGTAATAAGGCAAAAACTTCACAAGTCTGAGCCAACCATTCAAGTGGAAGCTTCCCTGCTTCCAGAATTTCAGCAGTATCTCCATTCACTACCGCATACCCGTTCTTTCTTTTTCCATCTTCTATTCTGGAAGACTAATCAATAAACATATTAATACCACCCTCTATAGGGCTATCTTCCAAGTCTTCTTGCACCTTTGTTTGTAAATCAGTTGTTTCCACACAATCATGCACTATATTTTCCCATTCTTTCCTTTCCCCAGACAGGAATTCAGGTGGATTTAAATTCTTGTCAGTTGAGAGGATTAAATTTTCCTGCAATAATATCACATCATATTATCATATCTGTAGCAATATAGTGGTCCTTTACATACAGTGCAACTACACCTCCTCTTTTTTTTATAAAAATTGTATTAGATTTTCCAAAACAAACAAACACACAAACAAAAAACAATGTGTCTTTTTTTTTGAGAACAGCAAGATCCCGAATTATCACTTCATACAGAAATAAGCTCAAGCATATATTTGTCTTTATGTTCTATTCCATATCTCATAACTATAACAGCATTATCTCGACATTTTATCCCCTCCCCTACTTTTCTCAACCTTATTTTCTCTATCTCATTTCTCTTAATTCAATTATATACCATTTTCAAAGTATCCATATCTATTTAATCATTGTATTTATTCTTTTATCTGTCCTATATATAATTTCATATTCTCTTATCTTATTAAATATGTTTTCCCCTGTAATTATTAAACTGGAGTATTACCCCTCTGTATCATTTAGTTGTCTCTCCAAAAAATTTATACTCTAACAATTATAAGATTCTACTTTATAACATATAACTCTTATCAACCGAATTCTGCTTGGTACATTTCCTTATAAAATAGAAACCAAAGAAGGAAAAGAAAAAAAGAAGAAAAAGAAGGAAAAAGAATATATATACATATATATGTGTGCAGGTTTAGGTCTGTTCGGGTCTTGACCCATGTAAGTTTGAGAATATCTTCGCAATGTTTCGGCAAGGTCCCACTCACCATCTTCAGGCTGGTGCCTTCTGCTTTGTGCCAGTGCTGCACTGGCACGAAGAAGGCACCAGCCTGAACATGGCGAGTGGGACCTTGCCGAAACATTGCGAAGATATTCTCAAACTTACACGGGACAAGACCCGAACAGACCTAGACCTGCAAACCTGTACCCGTGAAAATCTACGAAAACATATATATGTGTGTATACATATACTTGTAGATATCCACTCAACTATTATAATTTATAAAAAATACTTAAATACTCTTCCTGTTTTTGTTCCCTAAATTCCCTTTATTCCATTTATCCATTAGCAAGTGTTTCATTCTCCCCTAATATCCCTGTCTATCCCAACCCAATTTTACTCGATACATTTCCTTAAGATTCAATATATTCTAATCTCAAATGAAAAGGTAAATAAACAGTAATCATTAACCAGAATCCATAAATCTATTCAAAATCATTCTATCATCTACTATTAATTTCATTATGCATCCTTCATATTTCTATTTAGTTACATTTTAATAAATCCTTAAAGACAATTAAAACATTCCATTTATCTATATTTCATATTTTCTAGCTCTTAACTATTTCTAATATAACAATATCTCATGTGACCAAGCAGAATACTCTTCCAATTATATTCTTAACCATTATCTATGTCTTTTAAATAAGCTTTTAATCTCTCTACATTTTCTGTTTCTCTATAATCTTTTTCTGTTCTTTATAACTTTTTTTCTCCTTCCCCCTTATCTTTCTCCTCTTCATTTTGTCCCTCTTTCTCTCAAGTTCTCCCTTCTGTAATCTTCTCTTCTGTTTCTTCCTAATATTATAATAACTTTTCAAGCAACTCTTTTCCTTATTTATTTCACCAGATCTTAAATTCTTAATTCCCTTAACTCCCTTTCCTCTATTTCTCATTTTAACCTCAACTAAAATTGCTAAATCATAAAAAATGGCTTCTTCTTTATACATTTCCTGTTGTTTCCTGTGGCTCGAGGTCTCCATTTTCAAAAGTTCTTGTTCTTCTTGTTCTATAGACATTTCTTGTTGCTTTATATAATTTAAAATCTCAGTTTCTAAAAGTTGACATATAAAACCAAAAGATCCTTTTTCCCCTTACAGATCTCTATCCTCTTCTTTAAGAAACTCTTCCAAAAGTGATGCCATTTTTAAACACTTTAAAACAACCCCCGATTGGTTTTATTTCATATCCTCAAGGTCCTAAAGATCCAGTAACCAAAATCCAAAAATCACCAAATAGTCCAATCTGTTTCTTTTTGCTTCTTTCTTTTACTTTCTCTTTCCAAGGGGGAGAACTCTATTATTTTCAGTGGAGTTTCAATTACAATGTATCTTAAAAAGGATTTATTTCTTTTTTGTTTCCAGATGGTTTCTCCATTGTTTCAAACGCCACCCTTTCCCCCTCCCATCTGCTTTCCTTCTTTTAAAGAAAAGTTAAAATGTTCAAGATTCTTTAGTTGTCCCTTTGACACTTTATTTCCAGCTTAAAAATGCCTATTCATGTCAAAAGGGATTAATAGCAGTCTTGTTTGAATCACTTCTTCTTAATGATCAAAGTAAGTAATATTGTAAATATGGAGAGAAGAATTTCCCCTTCTCTTCTCCTTCACCGCTTCAAAAAGTTTCTTTGGGTATAATATTAATCTTTAAAATTCAAATTCAAATTCCAGGGTATTTTGCATAGATGTTTCTCCGTAAATCCAGTCAATCAAGCTTTCTCCTTACCAACTGCCTCCTGCACAATCTTGTCCGGTCGGGTTCTTCTTTGAGGTGGCCATTTCTGACCACCGCTGCAACCGCCTTTGGGAAAGGGAAAGCTAGCAAGATTTGCGGCTCTCCTCAACCCTGCTGGCAGTCCCCCCTCTTCACCACCTCTGTGGGGTTGCTATAGTCCTGAAGCCAAATGGCTCGGGGCACTCCAGTGGCGAGCACAGATCGAAACCGAGCACAATCGCGGATTCCGACCTGTCACTGAAGAAGCCAAACCAGAAGACCCCTCCTCTTTTTTTGTTCTCTTACCGGATGTTGTCCTTTTGTTGGCAATACAGATGAAAAAAGTCAGTGACTTTCTTGCCTAGCTGCTCATAATCACTCAATACTGCTTTCTTTTTTGTGTGTGCCATTTGTCCATACATCTAGTAGTAGAAAAGGGTAGTAATCTGTGGGTTTTATTATTTTGGTTAGGTTCTCAGCCACATCTTTGATTTTTTACTCCAGGGAGACAAATCTTTGGTTTTTACTCCAGGGAGACAACATACCACTCTGGATTGACTGACTGGTCTACAGATGGCTGGTTCTGTTCCCTTGAGAATTAAATCTCTTATCACCAACACTTGCCTTTTTTTTTTCCTAGGGTAGTTTGGGATTTTTTTCTATCTATCACAAAAGGATTTGGTGGTGCTACTTTTTAAAGGACATTTGATTGTTTCTTTTCTAGGTGTATGCATGTTTTCTTCTAGGAAGAGTCCATGAAATCGATTGCTTGGCATCAGTGCAGCTGCATCAGAGTCGGTTGGTTTGGACAGGGGTTTTGTACTAGATTTGTGTTTTGTTTACTATGAGTGACATATTTCCATATGTCTTCTTGTTCCTAAAGGATCAATTCTTTTAGAAGTTGTTTGATCATTATTATGTTCAATTTGGGCATATTGTTCTTGCAAGGTTTGGGGTTTCTCATTTTTTCATTTAGGCAATTAAGAGTGGAATTGCAAATAACAAAGCCTAGAGAATAATCCTGACATTTACAAATTACACAAAAGAAGCTGATTAAGGTTTTGAAGATCAAAATAGAAATACAAAAAAGTGTGAACTATTAGAGAAGGCAGCTATAGTAGAATTACAAATGAGAAACTAAGAGAATGACCCTATTATAAGGAATTTCTATTGGATATACAATCATGTGAAAAAGAAAGGAAGCAGGAAAGATAAGGAAATGTGGTGGTTGAATGAGGAAGTACAGGACAGCATCCAGAGGAAGAGGCTAGCTAAAAAGAAGTGGGAAGTAGAAAAGACTGAAGACAGTAGACAGGATTACAAAAAATTGCAGCGTAAAATGAAGAGAGAGGTGGCAATGGCCAAACAGAAAGCATATGAGTCGTATGCCAGGTTAGACATGAGGGAAGGTGAGAAGGACTTGTACAGATTAGTGAGACAAAGAGATAGAGATGGGAAAGATATGCAACAGATAGAGGTGATTAAAGACAGAGATGGAAAGGTGCTGACAAGTGATGAATGAGGAAAATGAGAGGGAAAGAAGAGGGGAAGAGGGAAATATTGTAGAGCAGGAAGTAGCAAAGATTAGAAAGGATGAGATGAGGAAGGCTCTAAGGAGAATGAAGAGTGGAAAGGCTGTTGGTCCAGATGACATACCTGTGGAGATGTGGAAGTATCTAGGAGAGGCAGCAGTGGAGTTTCTATCTAGTTTGTTTAACAGGATTTTAGAGAGTGATAAGATGCCTGAGGAATGGAGAGGTGTTCTAGTGGCGATCTTTAAGAAGAAGAGTGATGTACAGAGTTGTAGCAACTACAGAGGTATAAAGTTGATGAACCACACAATGATGCTATGGGAAACAGTAGTGGAAGCTAGGCTAAGAAAGGAAGTGGATATCTGTGAGCAGCAGTATGGCTTCATGCTCAGAAAGAGCACTACTGGTGCAATTTTTGTTCTGAGAATGTTACTGGAGAAGTATGGAGATAGTCAGAAGGAGCTATGGTATTGTATGAGGATGTCAGGAATGGCAGAGAAGTACATCAGAGTAGTGCAGGATATGTATGAGAGGAGTACAACAGTAGTGAAATGTGCTGTAGGTCAGACAGAGGAGTTCAAGGTGGAGGTGGGGCTACATCAAGGATCAGCTGAGTCCCTTCTTGTTTGCTATGGTAATGGACAGGTTGACAGATGAGGTCAGACAGGAATCTCCGTGGACAATGATGTTTGCGGATGACATTGTGATCTGTAGTGAGAGCCGAGCAGATGGAGGAGGTCTGTTCTAGAAAGAAGAGGAATGAAAGTCAGTTGTAGTAAGACAGAACACATGTGTATGAACGAAAGGGAGGGAAATGGAACAGTGAGGTTACAGCGGGCTGAGGTCAAGAAGGTGCAGGAGTTTAAGTATTTGGGGTCAATAGTCCAATGTGATGAGTGTGGAAAAGAGATGAAGAAGTGAGTGCAGGTGGATTGGAAAGGGCGAAGAAAGGTGTCAGGAATGAGAGAAGATTGTCAGCAAGAATCAAAGGAAAAGTGTAAAAGACAGTAGTGAGACCAGCTATGCTGTATGGGTCAGAGACTGCAGCAGTGAGGAGCAAAAGACAAGAGGCAGAGATGGAGGTAGCAGAAATGAGGATGTTGAGGTTCTCTTTAAGAGTGACCAGGATGGACAGGATTAGGAATAAGCACATCAGAGGGACAGCTCAGGTTAGCTGTTTTGGAGAAAAGGTCAGAAAAGCCAGATTGAGATGGTTTGGACAAGTGCAGAGGAGGGAGAGTGGTTATATTGGTAGAAGGATGTTGGAGATGGAGCTGCCAGGCAAGAGGTCAAGAGGAAGGGCAAAGAGGAGATATATGGATGTGGTAAAAGAGAACATGAAGCTAATTGGGGTGAGAGTAGAGGATGCCAAGGATAGAGTTAGGCAGATGATTCGCTGTGGCGACCCCTAACAGGAGCAGCCGAAAGAAGAAGTGAAAAAGCACCTCATCTTTTGAGTTTAGGATTATATATATCAGGATATAATAAAAAAAAATCTGGTCCTTAGCAGTTCTAGTGGCGCAGTTGTTAGAATGCAAGATTGCAGGTTAATTCAACCCATAGTCTGAAGTTCAATCCTGCCGAGCTCAAGGTTGATGCAGCCTTCCATCTTTCCAAGATTGGTAGAATGAGAACCCAGATTGTTGGGGGCAATATGCTGACTCTGTAAACTGCCCAGAGTGCTATTGCTATCTATTAGAAGTAAGTAAATATACCTCGGATCAGGGGTGTCAAATTGGCAGCCTGCAGACCAGATGTGTCACACATAGGCCACGCCCACCCCAACTCCACAAATGGAAAAAAGGTCACATCACATGATGCCGTGAGTTTGACACCCATGCACTACATCGTTTATTTTACAAAAAGAAACCCAAAATAGAGAACGTATGTGAAAAACGTATGTGAAAAACGTTAAGTATTTGTTTGAAACCAGATATTTGTTTCTAGCCTTACAGGACAGTGGTGGCAAACCTTTTTGGCACTGAGTTCTGAATGCGAGTGTGTGTGCATGCACCTTCCACGGATGCCTCATTCGCGTGCATCTTTTGCGCATGTGCACATGCAGCTTTTATACATGTACATATGAAGCTTTGCACATGCACACATTGCAGTCATGCAGTTGCATGGGAGCCATGTGCGGTTGCACAGGTGTGCGCACACATGCAGTTGTGTGGGAGGTGCATGTGCATTCACGCACTCATGTGCATGCAGTCAGTGAGTTGAGTTGGGCTGATGGCTTGTGTGCCTGCAGATGGCTCTGGGGCACGTGTCAGAGGCTTGCCATCATGGTTATGGGAGATGAAGTGAAGCATTATCAAATTTGTAATAAAGATGGGCAGTCACTCTATTTCTTCTCTATTTATCTTACTTACTTTTGCACTTTTTTCCCTGAGTTTAGTTTGTCTTCACTTTTACTATTGCAATTAAAAATGTTAATAAAAATATCAAAATAGCATTTATCCTTAGATTATTAAAAGCTCACTGGTAGTTCATAATAACAGAATTTGAGTTGATGTCCTTTAAGGATGTGGAAAAACCGCCATATGTAAAGGTGCTTACGTTTTGTTTAATTTGGTAGGGTTATCGATATTAGTTTTCATTTTTGATGAAAAAGTTAAATCCTTTACTACTGATTTCCTGTCGTCGCACAGCCTTCGAAGATTCTGTCAGCCCTACGCCGCTTCCTGAAACGCAATGACTCCAAACTCGGACCCCTCTCAATTCCTCTCTTCGGTGTACCTAAAGATTCTATCACAATCTGGTATCTTACACACAGATTCGAACCTATGCCTTTTGAGAGTATTTTAAAAAGATGATAGAAGCGACTCTTTTATTTAATTTCATATTAGCGCTATTTAAAATATTTAAATATAATTGTTGCGAAAATTCATATTAATCCTAGAGGGAAAGAAAAAGTATATTTAAAAAAATCTCGTTACTTGTCGCTTACTTTTGGCCACTCAGATACGACAGCAAATAAAAACAGCAAACCAAACCGAATCGTAAGCCTATTATTTGACTTCTTACGACCTTACTTCTCTCCGCTACGTAGCAACTCATCCCGACCCCAAACCAGAACTGTGATCAGGCGCCTGCGCGCAGGGAAAAAGAAGCCTTTCTTTCCAAGGGTGGAGCTTCCTCACGTTGCCTAGGCGACGCGGTGACGTAAACCTGTGGGTGGAGGGACATAACCGGGAGGTCACTCGGTGCTCAAGTCCTTCCGAGTGCGGAGGTTATGGCGAAAACTGTGGCTTATTTCTATGATCCTGATGTGGGCAATTTTCATTACGGTGCGTGCGCAGCAGCGGTAATTGGGAAATCTTGGGATGCTCGTGCTTTCTGTAAGGAATGCGATCGAGTGAAGGCTGTCTGATTTTTCCTAGGTTGAGGAAAAGAGTTTTCTTAACAGCCATGTGCTTCTCTATCAGAAAGGCGTTGTGTTTGTTTCGGTTGTTGTCTTTTTTTTTTTTTTGCGGCAACGCTGGAAAAAAAGCATTCAACTTTCTTGATTTAAAATATTGCAGTTGTGTGCACGTGTAGGGGATCTGGCAAGAATCATTTCACACTAATTCATGTTTTGAGAAAGGAGAATAATAGAACAGAACAGAATAGAATAACAGATTTAGAAGGACCTTGTAGGTCGTCTATCCAACCACCTGCTCAAGCAGGAGACCCTATATCATTTCTGACGACATGAGAAGTTTTTCCTAGTGCTCTTGAGTACGTTTGAACTGCTCCATTATAATTACTGCGGTCATATTCATCATGAACTTAAACAAGAATCTTGTGCCCCTTCTAAAGCTAACTTGCTTTAATTCTTACAGCAGTACTACTTTTGCAAACACACACACACACAATCAATGACCCAACCAACTTCTATTTCAGAGTTAACACATCTAGTGAGATGGATTACTACTTGTAGTTTGCAAAGGTAGATAGATGGTGGTTTGCTGCAAAAGATAGCAGCAAAGAGCACCTGGATTTTTGCAGTCCAGATTTGATAGCCTGACATATAGTGGAACACTATTTACAGTGGAGTATAATTGTATCTATATTTATGGAATGTGATAGAATTCAAGCATTGTTTTGTGAGAATGCCTGTATCTTGAAATATTAGAGGGTATGTGCAGAATCATAGATTCTTTTTTTTTTTAACAATGTTTTTTATTTTTAATCCCAACATATCATTATGTGTACAGCATGGTATCTGGGCATCTTTTAATACATTAATTATATCACAATGATTTTATTTTTATACCATTCCTCTTTTCGTGCTTACGTAAACTATCAATACAAACTTAATATTTCTACACAACATTTCTTATATTAACCATTTTCCATCTGTTGGCTTATATTGCACTCATATGTATTAACGTTATAAATATTCATATCCATTGTATGACACAGCGTCCCTAATTAATTCTTTTTATCATTATATCTCACATCATATATTAATGCTAGTATATATTCAAAATTGTTATATATTAACATTGTATATATTCATGTCCATTCTGTGTCGCGGTGTCCATAATTCATTCCTTAATTGTTGTATCTTATTTATCATATGTACATATTCAAAATCATTCTATATTCTCTTGCATTTCTTATACAACCCAACCCTTCTTTTCTAAATATTTAGTACTTCTGTATGTATTGATCTCGTTAACTCCTACTTTCCCATCTAAAATGTATCTCTAATTACATATTTTAAAAATACTATACTTCAAAAACAATCAAAAATATATATATTTAACTATATTGTTCCCCTGACCTTCTCTCCTTATTATTTCTAATCTTTTATCTGCACCTCTGCCACTTTCTCTCGCTAGAAAAATTTCTACTATCCATCATCTCTTCTTTTTCTTAGGGTCCTGATTATTCTTTTCTTGGCTTGACTCCTTCTTGCATATTCCCTCTTTCACTTTCTGGCTCTGTTTTTATCTAACTTATTTACTTTAAACTTTCCTCTCTTCCTTCTGCTTTCCCTGTGTTTTAATTTCCTAATATCTACTCTTTTTCTTATCTTTTCCCCTCATGAAACTGTCTGAGCTTCCCTAGCTTTTTCCCCACTAGTATTTCTTTGTTTGATTTCCTCCCTCTTTTCTCTTTCTGGTATTGTGTCCCTTGTATTTTTTTATATTATTTTTGAGTCCCTCCCTCTACTTTTAAAACCATGCTTTTATTCAATTCCATCTCTTCTGAGATATCTTGCCGTCCCTTCTTCCCTTAAGTATTTTTTTCATTTTTTGATCCATACTCTCCATCTTGATCTTTACGTCTTTGCGTTCTGTTTTCATCATAGTCCATGTTTCCCATAGTGAGAACACCAGCTCCTTGTAGCTCTCCGTTTCTTCCTGGTGGAACATTGTAAACTCTTTCTTATGTCTCTATTCCTTTATAGTCCACAATAAATCCAATATCCAATTATATTTTACTCACTCAAACAGTGCGCAAACTGATAGATGATGTGATTGTTGTGTAAAATAAAAAATAAAAAATGTTTAAAAAAAACAAAACAAAACAAATAGATATTTCTTTCTCCTTCTCCTGCTCTCCTGCTCTTCAGTCTCTTTGAAGTTCAGAATGCTGTCTATATAGTCCTGTTAAAGTCCTGTTCTTTCTTCCACTTTATTTAAATGGAATGTGTACCTCTGGTCAGCAGATAGCACTATAGACTCAAATTTACAATCATAGTCTGACTTTTAAAAAACCCTGTCCTTGTTTGTTGCAAAGTAAATTCTTTAAAATCCGTTGTTCCAGCATCTACCAATATCCATTCATCACCAGAGAATCCTTCAGGTTAAAAACAAAAACCCAATTTTCTATCTTTTGTTTGTGTATCTTTAGATGCTCTCTGTAAGTTTCCTTTTCCATTCAGCTTCTGCTTTAGTTTTCAGCTTCTTTCTCCCCACCCCACCCCACCCCCGGTTCCTTTCGCAAGTAGCTTTGGGAGTTTTCTTTTAAGAATAGTCTTTCGGGGTGAAATTCAGCAAAAAAGATTTTAGCTCTCACCCAGTTCCACACTGCTCACTGCCTTCGCCTCTCCTGCACCGGTCTTAGATGGTGGGTGGCTTGGTAATTGTCTACATCTTCATGGCAGCCATTTCTGACCGCCTCTTCACCTTGCTGTGGCTGAGGGGACTTTCAGCCCAGTGATCCTCTGGGGGAATTGTGATTTTCTCCCTTTACCGCTCCGGGCGCTCCTCGTAGCTTCACTGCTCCTCCAAAGTGGCTTTAGGTTCCTTACGGAGCCCACAGGTGGGGGGAGACCAGCGCATACGGATACGGCAGAGACCGGAACCCAGAATCATAGATTCTTAATATTATTGTACAAAATTCAAATTTTATTGGTCACATGCACAGTCATACATGGTACGATATGCAGTGAAATGCTTATGCGACCACGGGTAAGTTAGGGCAGAATGGGGGGGTAGGTTAGGAAATAGGTTAGGAATAAGTTGGGGGTAGTTGGGAAGGCGGGTACATGTATATGTAGAAAAATTGTGTTTCCTGTTATAGTCCTTAGTGTTCTTGTGGTATCTGATTTAGTGTCCGTATTGCCTGTGGAAAGAAGCTTTTCCTCATTCTTTCTGTGTTTGCCTTCAGAGAGCGAAAGCGCTTTCCCGATCGCATCGTGGTAAACAGTCTATTGTTGGGGTGGCTGGAGTCTTCTGCTATCTTCTTAGCTTTAGTCTGGCAATGTTTGTTGTGGATGGAGTGCAGCTCAGGGAGTTTGGTGTGGATGATGCGTTCAGCTGAGCGTACTACTCACTGTAGTGTTTGTCTGTCTTGCATGGTGCTATTCCCAAACCAGGTTGTGATGTTGCCCACCAGGATGCTCTGAACAGTGCAGGAATAGAAGTTCCTAAGCACCTTCAGTGGAAGTTTGAAGTCTCTTAATCGTCTTAGGTGGAAGAGACGTTGTCGAGCCTTTTTAACCAAGGAGTTGATATGGAAGCTCTATGACAGGTTCTTTGAGATGTGCACACCGAGGTATTTGAAGCAGTCCACTCTTTCTACTGGGCTTCTGTTGATGACCGGGGTCTGGTAATTCCTTTCCTGTTTTGCATTGAAGTCCACTACCAATTCCTTTGTTTTGCTGACATTGAGAAGGAGCTTGTTTTCTAGGTTCATGATCTCTTCTAGGTAGGCTGTCTCGTTGTTATGAGAGATCAGACCTACCACGATGATGTCATCAGCAAATGTGATGATTGTAGTAGAGTTAGTGGCCGTGCAGTCATATGTGTAAAGGGAATACAGTAGGGGGCTCAGAACACACCCGTGGGGTGCTCCGATGTTGAGGGTGAGTGGGGTTGAGACATGTCCACCCATTCTTACAGAATTGTATCAAGTATCCATGCTTTTTACTTTATGAAGGTTATTGCAATTGTTCAGAACTTCAAGTCCATTCCAAGATGTATACATGTAAATTACAGATGATCACTTTGTGAAAAGATATAGTTGCACACAGGACTTGTTTCAATTATTTAAACTTTAAGCAAATTTCCAAAACAAGATGTCTTGGCTGTCTAGATCCCAGTTAATGAATCAATAGTCTTTTAAAAGTCTGATCACTTTTAATTTCCATATTATTTATTCTTTGAGAACTTGTGGTAGTAATCAGGTAGATTCCTCTGCTTCTGTGGAAGTTTTAATTACATGTGTTTTTCTTTTTTCGCCTTATTAGGAGCAGGACATCCCATGAAACCACATCGGTTGGCATTGACCCACAGTCTGGTGCTACATTATGGACTTTATAAGAAGATGATTGTAAGTGCTGGACTTCACATGTTTGTTTTTAGATAATTATTACTAATTTTAATTTTTAGGAATTTATATATGTTAGCCAGTATATAATGTGCTTTGTAGTATAGTAAAACTTCCGTATTACACAGAGGGCAATATCTCAAAGCAGGAATCCATAATTTGAAATGACATTGTTTACCAGATTCAAAATTATGATATACTTGACTTATTTTGTTTCTGTTAGTTTCAGCTAAGGAAGATCATACCCAACCTTCCTTTTCCATGGGAAAAGATGATTCAGTGCTTTCCTATTGATTGGCAGAAATGCCAGAGTTCACAGCTGCAGGAAGTTACATTACCTAGTCATAAAAACAGGATAGTTTCTGATCACCTGTTTATTCTGCAGGGAAGGAAGTTCAACATTAAATTGCGTTGACTGCTAACCGATCTCTTGGCATGTGTGGTTAAAATAAATGTATCTCCGAATTAAAAGCAATATTATGCAGCATACTATGGCATTAGTTTTGTGATTTAGAATCTAGCTTGTTAAACATAATAATTGTAATCCCACTGTAGATCTGCAGCATCTAAAATGTGTTTAGAACTCCAGGAATTCTTGATTCATGTTCATAAGGTACCTTTTATGTAACAGGTTTGAATCCACTCTCATCTTTGGAAACTCACTGACAGACAAATCTGCAAACTAACAATACAATATATTAAAAGATGACATGTTCAGGGTGAAATGACACAAACTCCATTCTTACTTGCAGGGCAGTGTTGAGGCAAGTATTACAATTGTGGCTTTTTGTATTGTCACTGAGGAAAACTGAGGGCTGATTATATAGTAGTGGCAGGTGTAAGGCAAGTAAGAAGAGAGGATAAAACATAATTGCAAAACACAAGACAAAGAATAAGTACGCAAGTAGACAATAGCAAGTATGGAACATAAAGTAGAGAAGGAAGGGATAAATTAAGCTCACAATAAGGCAAGGAGGGAAAGGATCACATGAAGGCAGGGAAGAAAGAGATAATTATAGAGCACTCCATGGCAGGATAGGAATGGACCTTGCATTTAAGCCTCATTCAACACTGAAAATTTTAAAATTTGACATTTTTAAATGAATTGCTAGAATTTTAATTTTCAAACTAGACATTTTCCCCTATTTTTTTTAAATGATCTGTTAGAATATCAAATTTCTAAATTGGACATTTTTCCCTTTTAAAAATATGTGATAAAAACTTACACATTTTCATTTTCAATTTTTTTCAACCCACTCATTGGCAACTGATACTATTGTGATCTGCAAAACATGTACCATGTATACACTTATGCCCATAGAAACTCAGACTTTATATGTACCAATTATAAACTAATTGAGTTACCAAAAGAAAAAGTAAAGGGTCTAGAGGCTCTAACCCCTTTGAAACTCAAATCTACCAAAATAAGAAATTCCAAACTTTGTAAGAAGATTATACCAAACCTGAACATAATAATGACAACTTTTACAAGTATTGACCCTGTAAATAAACCTTTAGAAGAAGACAGATGAAAACATGCAACTCATAAAAAAAAACCTGCCAACTTAGTACAAAACCCTTTTTGTCCACCCCAACCCACTCTGATGCAGCCCCACTGGAGCTGAGCAATTGATTTGATAGACTCTCCCTGGAAGAAAACATGCAGTCATCTAGAAAAAAAGCATCATTAAATGTTCCTTAAAAAGTAGCATCAGGGACTTCCTGTTTGGCTTCTTCGGCGGCAGGTCGGAATCCGCGATCGTCCGTGGTTTCGATCTGTGCTCTCTTGCTGGAACTCCTTGACCCT
>JAEANM010009358.1:0-16420 GCA_017656035.1 Myanophis thanlyinensis
TGATCCAGAAAGGGGCGCAACTGGGCGATCCTACGGACCTGATAGAAAGCCCCCCTGGAGACGGCTGCAATATGTTCATTTAATGTTAAACCATCAATCAATAATGCATTAAAATAGGGATTTTTATCCCTATTTTTGCTATGCTCTCTGATGCTGTTACTTTTTTTTAAAAAAAAGTTTGCTATTGTCACTCTGCTTTTTTATATTCATTTCCACTAGTAGTTTAGAAGAGTCTCTATATTATTCCGCTAGAATTATTAACAAAATGTATTGACTGCCTCTTTGACCACAAGGAAACTCTTTTTTATATCTGCTTTATGTTGGCTTGAACAGGGCTTGCCTGCTTACGATACTCCAGAAGTCTTTGGCCTACATCCCAATGCTGATATTACTTACCAGAGCAAACTGGCAAAAGATGTGCTAGACACCATTCTCAGCATTCAGCCCAAAGATAGCTCTAGTGGAAGTGGTGAAACCCGAGAAGCTGTAGTGGCCAGGCTAGCTGATGATATGCTGGAGAAACTACCTGCAGATTATGTTCCTTTTGAAGTAAGTTCATACAATCTTGAGATAGGAAGCATCGACTCCATTGGAATTGTTTTTCACTTTGTTTAATTGGAGAAAATCCTTTCTAATAATCCCCCTTAAAAAAAAAAATTCAATATACTTGTAACGTAGATATTAAGGAATTAACTGGTAAGGCCAAATAACAAAGAGGCATATGGTGCTTTACGACAAAGCAGGCCAGTTTCAAATTGGAGAGAAACAGTCCGTTATATTTCTTTGTTTTAATTGGCAGGCATAAATGATAAAATATACTGATATCCAAGTAATGAAATCAACAAAAAAGGCCAACTGAAAGATATTTGTTTCTAAAAAATAGGTATTGCTCAGAGATTAAGCTGATGTTGTTTACATTTTTACACAGTGAATAAGACAAAAACCAATTCAAATTCATAACAAAATGAGCACTTCAGTCAACAATTAATGTGATTACTGCGTATGTAGGGTTCCCCCCCATTCAGTTCAGTTTGATTCTTGGAGACTGCCTGGACATGTTCCTATAATTTTATTGACAAAGTTTTTCAGAAGGGGTTTCCATTGCCTCCTACCTAGGACAGAGAGTGGAGAACTTGGACCAAGGTTACCAGTGATGGCTTCAAATTTTTTAACAACCGGTTCTCTGCTCTAATGACTGGCTGGGTGGGGGTGGCTGGGTGGTCATGTGATTAAGTAAGCATGGCCAACTTGATGTCATTTATGTCGAGGGGTGCTTCGCCTCACCCGCCCTCTCATAACTATGGGGATGCTGCAACAGTCGTAAATGTAAAAAACGGTCATAAGTCACGTTTTTCAATGCCATTGTAACTTTGAATGGTCACTAAATGAACTGGTGTAAATCAAGGATTATCTGTAGAAAAATACAAAAAGCTTCTTTGCTTGCAAAAAGCTGCCCTAAATGCCAGTCATTAGATTAGAAATGGGGGAATACACACTGAAGATCAATGAGTCACAGCCATCACGGAAACCTAAACTATTCTGTCTGAATACCTTCCTTTTCCTCAGCAATACCTGCTTCCTGGAGTTACAAATCAGGCAGAGTACAGAGCACATTGAGGAATTAAAATGTTAAAATACAAGGATAACTATCAGCAGCTAAGTTACTCTTATTCATAAAGTGAAACCCTTTATCAGAGAGGTTATTTAAACTTCAGAAAGTGGGTGGGCATAAGAATATAGCTATCTATCTCTTTATCTCTTAAATGCTGACATCTTCTGTGGGCTATTAAGGAAGGTGGGGGCTGCTTTCTCCTAAGAAAACATGTTTCTTCATTTCTCATTCAGGGAAATATATTCTTCCTTTTTAATATTTCTCAAAATACTTCATTCTTCTAGGAGAGGGGTGGGTGCTAACTTTCTACAATTGGTGCCATGTTACTATGCCATATTATCATGAGACGAAACTAAAACAAATTGGAAGGAGGATCCACTTATTATCAGTGAGCAATCATGTGCCTTGCCCACCCCGAAGCAATGCAAGAGACTCTTGTCCCAAAGGTGCTTTTTCAAGAGGCAACTGGACTTTCTGGAAACCAAGAAAGTCCAGTTGCCTCTTTAAAAAAAAAACACCTTTTTGGACAACCATGAGCTGGATAACGGAAGAATATCTATAGACAAGAGACTCCTGTGCTCAGTGAACTGAGAAAGCACCCAGGAGAAACAATCATTAGATCCATTTGCACCACTTACAGATATCAGCTGGTCTTGCTCACCTCACAAGATATCCTTAAGTAATCATCCAGATTTAAAGAAAGATCACATGCCCCCAGAAAGACAGTAAAAAAATCAGACAGAATGCCAAGCTTGTCTCCTGCCTCTCAGCCATTTCTTCTATGGCTATGCCAACTCTTCTGTAAATAGCTGTTCCAGCCATGTTGGAAGTATACTCCCAGAATCCCTGGGCAACGCAACCGAAATAAAATGGAGGAAATGTTTTCAAGTGTAAGGATTCTTTACACTTACACCTCACAATGTTTTCTCCATTTTATTTATGTTGCCTTGGCCAGGGATTCTGGGATTTGAAGTTCACAGGTCATAAAAGAGCCATAGTTACCCACCCCTGGCTTAACCCTTACACTTACAGCTCAAAACATTTCCTCCATTTTATTTAGGTTGCCTTGCCCAGGGATTCTGGGATTTGAAGTCCACAAGTCATAAAAGAGTCACAATTGCCCACTCCTGTATTAACCCTCCAAATATAATACAATTTTTATATTTGCATTTATTTTCAAATACTTGTATCATCTATGAAAAACTGATTCAGAGATTATTTTTTAGACAAGCTTCTTATACATGATTTTAGTGTTCAAGGAGTTTAGGCTCCATGCCTCTTTGAAAAAAAAAATCCTCCCATTTAATTTCCTCCACATAGAATTTTATAGAAGCCAGCAGCTAATGTCTAGTGGATATGGTGGTCAGCATGCTAACTGGCATTGTATGTAAATATTCTCTATCTCATATTAGGTAAAGGAAAGACTTCAGCAAATGGGACCATTTCAGCCAATGAACATCTTTCTGCGACAGGAAATTGATAGAATGCAAAGGATTATCACTCTGGTGCGAAACACTTTGACAGATCTTAAACTTGCCATTGATGGAACCATAATCATGAATGAAAATCTCAGGGATGCTCTGGATTGTATGTATGATGCACGGATCCCAGAGCGCTGGAGAAAGGTTGGTATCGTTGTTTCATTAGAAGGACAATAATGTTAGAGCATCATTCTTCTGAATTAACTCCCCTAATCCAATTATGACATGGTCAAAGCACCTAAACACATCTACATAGTTACTGTTAATTAATTGATTCCTTGTAATTGAAGACTTGTTCTCATGCATTTACTTGAAAATTCTGTTTGCATTAGATGCCGTTCCAGTGGGAAATTTCTAGGCCATATAGGAAGGATGTCTTGTGCAGTAATTTCTCCATGCCATTTCTGTCTTATCAGTTTAGTACAGGTAGTCCTCAATTTACAACCACAATAAAGCCCAAAATTTCTGTTGCTAAATGAGACATTTCTTAAATGAATTTTGCTCCATTTTGTGACCTGTCTTGTCACAGTTGTTAAATGAATCACTACAGTTGATAAGTTAGCTAAATGAATATGGTTGGCTAAATGAATATGACTTCCCCATTGACTTTGCTTGTGAGAAGGTCAGAAAAGGGAATCACATCACCCTGGGATAGCGTCATAAATATGAATCAGTTGACAAATGTCCAAATTTTGATCACATGACCATGGGGCAGCTGCAATGGTTATAAGTGTGAGAAATGGTCATAAGTAACTTTTTCAGTGATGTAACTTTTAACAACCACTAAATGAACTGTTGTAAGTTGAGGAATAATTGTACTGCAGAGTCTACTGGGACTTCTCTTTTTTTAAAAAATGCATTTACTTCATGAGTAGCATAATCATTTGCATCCAACAGTCATTTTTTATAAGATTAGCTTGATCCACTTGCCATGTACTACTGCATACTTGGGTGGGAAAGGACTAGAAGCTAACTTGATCGAATGCTCCTTCATACAAGGAGGATGATTCTAGTTATTCTTTTTTCTGACATCTTGTCTTTAACATGGAGGTGTAGTCCATCATATGAATCTTCTGAAAAAATGCAGTATACAATCCAGATACTTTTAGATCTTCAACACCCAAGTTTCGAAATATTGTACAGTGTAGTTTCTTGTACCATATTTTTCTCTGTTTCTAGGCGTCTTGGGCTTCCAGCACACTCGGGTTTTGGTTTACTGAACTTCTTGAAAGAAACCGGCAATTTCATTCTTGGATTTTTGAGAAACGACCAAATTGCTTTTGGATGACAGGATTCTTCAATCCCCAGGGCTTTTTAACTGCAATGAGACAGGTTAAATATCTGATTGCTCTACAATTCTATCTACTTGTTTTGATTTTTATCTGAAATGAATACATGTGGAGATATCATCTATTTTCAGGACAGCAAATGGAGTTGCTTTTGCCTTCTCGAAGAAACTAGGGCTGGTATAATTAGATCTCACTTTTATTTAACTTTTTTTTTTTTCATTTTCATGATTGTGACTAGGCATAGGGTGTTCCAGTCTTCTGCTTCGACCCTGTAAATATTGCACTGGGCTTGAGAGAAGTCAATAATCAATTACGGCAGGAAAAGATAGTCTTTGGAAGTCCAGGAACAAAGATCTATTGTCAGGGAAATATTCTAAATCTTAAATTTCAGACTTTATTTGTACCCATGATTTTGACAAGCAGAAAGTTCTAAATCAAATATATAAAACTGCCTGCTGTACTTGGGCAAGTGGTTGTCATGTCTCTCGCCAGCTGTCTATACAGCACACAATGGAACACAGCAACCAGCTGATTGCTGGCAGCTGCCAGTGACTCCTATCATGCTAGGGAAAGAGAACTTCCCTAATTTGGTATTCTGTGCTTCCCAGAAGCCAGCCAGTTGTTCTGTACAACTGTGTGTTTTTGTGTGCATGGCTCCTGCCTAACTCCTATTCTTCAGGGAGGACTCCACTGCTAAAAATATTGTCTAAGTTTTAAATCTTTCTTTTGTTCAAATGTCTCGTTTACATGGTATCTTTGCTGCTTCTGTAGATTAAAATAACAAAAAACAGAGAACCTGCTGTTTTTTGATTTCTAAGAAGGGAAAAGGGAATTTGCTAACAAGAGGATGTAGACATTAACTGGCTGACAGGTGGCCTCTCCTTACCAGGAAAGTTAGAGGAATTACAAAGAAATGTTCTAGAAATCAAACCTTTGAAACAGGGGTGTCAAATTCAATTTTGTTGAGGGCCACATCCTGGTTGTGTTTGACCTTGGGGGGGTCAGGACCAGATCAATGTTACTTATGTCGGAGGTGCCTGTGGTGGCCTGAGCACTCTGCCAGTGAAAATGGGCTCCTGGGCTCTGTTTTTTGGCTATGATGACTTCCTGCAATCCTCTGCCATTTTCTCTGTCACAGCAGTCACAGCCGAAAACAGAACACAGGAGCCCATTTTTGCTGGCAGAGACAATGAGGGCCGGTCCTTTGCTGTTTCCAGGGTGGCCCCGCAGGCCAGAACTAAGTACCCCACAGGCTGGATTCAGCTCCCTGGCCTTGAGTTTGACACCCTTGCTTTAAAACCTCTTCTAACTGGTAATTTTTCAGAGAAAGTTGTGACTGCTGAATTCGAATTAATTTTGACTCCTTTATAAAACATCTTTCTAAATTAGTCCCATCTTTCTGATACTTTTGATAACTAGTGTAGGAAGAGTACCCCACCCCTCTCCTAGGAGAATGAAAAATACTAGAAACATGTTTCTAAAGACAAACTCTGAGCCTCAACACCCTGCCTCCCCCTCAGAGTTTATTTACAAGACAAAGACTTGGATGATAGGATTATCTTTCAGGGCAAAGCCATTCAGCCACAAACAGCCCCCATAATTACATCACCCAACAAGGTTCAGCCAAGCCTACAAAGTTACCCCACATGGCCACATGGAAGCCTACAACCAATCAGGATACTAGCCCTTGCTACAGGAACTGGAAGCAAGGTTATAACCCAAGAGAGGGTATATCTTTTTCTCTCAGCCATGTGGGCCCTTTTCACCCAGGACCTCAGGCCATGAGGTCCTGCTTCAATAAACCATCCTTCCAAGCAGTCTCCATGTTTCTGAGGTCTTTCTCCCCACTTGGAACTGAAGCCAGATGGACATTTCTTACACTAGCATATACTGGCTTTCTGAACTAGGATTTAATATATCTTACAGCTAGTTTCCTGAGCAATAAAAGCACTGATCAGATGGTTTGACAGAATGTAATGAGTTGAGTGAGGCTCTATAAAGAAAGAGAAGTAAGACATGTGAAACAAGTATCACTTAGGTGAGCACTCACTTTTATACCTATCTATGGAAGTTACGTTAAAGAGTCAGTTTAGTGTGGTGATTCAGGCACCAGTCTAGAAAGACTGTGGGCATGAAACCACTTAGGTGACTTTGGGCAAGTCAATCACTCTCCAACCTAAGAAGCAAACCACTTCCAAAATCTTGCCAAGAAAATTGCAGGGCCTTGACCAGGCAGTTGCCAGGAGTCATGACTGACCTGAAGGGACCAATACTAAAAAACAAAAACAAAAAAAATCCCTGCTTAGTTCTCACTAAGAAAGTGGTATATAATTAGAAAATCTCAGGAGAAAAAGAAAATATGTGACTCCATTGTATTTTCTGATTTTGGCTTGTTTATCCTGAAACTATATTGGTTCTTTGGTGGTAGAAATTCTGTTCTATTGCTTTGAAATAGGAAATAACAAGAGCAAACAAGGGATGGGCACTTGACAGTGTAGTTCTGTGCAGCGAGGTCACAAAGTGGATGAACGATGACATCTCAACTCCTCCTTCTGAAGGGGTCTATGTATATGGTCTCTACCTAGAAGGAGCCGGATGGGACAAAAGAAACATGAAACTCATTGAATCTAAACCTAAAGTACTCTTTGAACCAATGCCTGTGATAAGAATATATGCAGAAAACAACAGTGAGTATTAAATTGAATGTGATTTTAATGATACAGTTTCGAGTATTTCACAGTTTAAAATAGCCCATGAATTCTATTGATCTTGTGGCATGAAATAAAATGTTTGGATTTTAAATGAAAATGCTCGTTCTTGTCAGTCTCTGAGGAACAAATGCTGCCATTTTTTAATATAGAGTTCTGAAAAGCTTTATTCAAGCAGAAATAATGAATATGTATTACTCAATAGCATGCAAAGTGTGTTCACTTTTGTATTCCTAGCAACAGCACTCGTGACCTATGTACTTTATGTGCTTTAAGAAAGTATAAAGTTGTATTAGAAAATGATGAATTGTGTAAAAGGGTGTGAGTTTGAAACTATCTCTGCTAAGCCAAGATCACCATTTGGAAGCAAGGTTTATTGGCACAGTTCTTGGATTCTGCAAGTGATCCTAAGTTATTCTAAGAAGAAAAGCATGTTAAAAAAAACCTTCATCAAGCCCAGCATCAAAATTAAGCTGGTTCTGCTACCTCCATATCCCTTTTTAGCCTTGAATTGTCATTGATTAGATTTAGAATGCACTTGTACAATAAAGAAAAGAGAAAAAAGAGATGCACAGGGATGCAGAACTCAGTTTATTGAATTCCACATTTTTATATCTTTTCTCAATAGAAACCGTACCTATATTTAAACAGATCAATAGAAACTGCTTTACCATTTCCTGTTGCCAGCTTTAGGATTGACTTCACAATGGATACATTCTAGGCCAGGGGTGTCAAACTTGATTTCATTGAGGGCTGCATCAGGGTTGTAGTTGACCTCAGGGGGGGCAGGTGGGTGTGGCCAGAGTGGGCATGGCCATCTGAACATTGCTCGCATCAGGGGGTGCCTGTGGTGACCTGGGCAGGGCTAGGGGGATCCATTGTCTCCAGAGGAGGAAGGCCACACCCACTCGGCCCCATGAAGTCAACCACAACCCTGATGCAGCCCTCAATGAAATTGAGTTTGACACCCCATCCCTTGAGGTACTTGCTGCTGTGCTCACTCTCTTTGGACAGGTTGCTCATGGTATGTGTGGGAGGGCAAAGTGTGTGAGGTGGGCTGAAGTGCTGCAGATTGGGCTGAAGCACTATGAACCAGTCCTCCACTGTTTCCAGGGTAGCTCCGTGAGCCAGATCTAACCCCTGTGTGGGCCAGATCTGGTCCCCGGGCCTTGAGTTTGACACCCCTGTTCTAGTTAGAATGAAAGTGGCTAAATAATATGTAAAAAGCAAGGATTGTGCTTCCCCCCTCCCCCATGCTATATGCTCAGAAGTGGCTTGAAGTGTGTTAGCCAATAAAGAGGAGACTGTAATAAAATATGCATTTCTATTTCAACTTATCCTAGATCTTACCTGCTGTATAAAACCAAATGAAACCTATGAATGAAAAGAATAAAAAACATACTTGTTCATTTGGGAAAAATCAACGCAGTGGCAAAGGATTTCTTTCCACTTAAATTACTGATTTTGTTTTAAATGTCAATAAACTTAAACCCAGCTTTTTACACGTGATGATTTTTTTTTAAAAAAACAAGGCTACAAGTTGTTACTTGGTATGTAGGTGCTCTTGTTGAGAGCTGAATGTATAGAGTTTGGATCTGCTTGAGCAAACAAGTCAAAAGACTGAAAGTGCAACTTCAGAAGTGAAGGGAAGAAGCTCTGGGATCCGTGAGGGGGGGGAAAACAGCTGTCAGAATCAACAGTGGGCTAGAGAGACAGACTGTTGCTTTGCTTTCTGAAATTTGGTTCAGAATGTTGGCCTGACAACAGACAGCTTTTTCTTTCAAGAAATAAAATCCCATAAGAAATAAATGCAACTGCAATAAAACCCTAAGCTTTGTAGTTAGTCCTCCTCTTTTATTTCAAATATTTGTGATATCAACAGTTATTTGGTTAAATCTGTTTCTTTACCTTTTGTAAGAGATAACTGTACAGGGAAATGTCTATGGAGATTCTCAGTCATCCAGGTCATGGTTGTCCCAAAGATTTTTTTTGAAGAGACAACTGGACTTTCTGGTTTTTTCTTTGATGACGTTTCACTTCTCATCCAAGAAGCTTCTTCAGCTCTTCAGATCTTCTTCAAGCTTCTTGGATGAGAAGTGATATGTCTTCTGGAAAACTGGGATCAAAGTTACAATGACTCAGAAAAAAGTGACTTATGGCAATTTTCACACTTATAGCATCCACTTATAGGCCATTATAGCATCCTCATTGTCATGCGATCAAAATTCAGATGCTTGGCAATTCATATTATGTTGTTGCAGTGTCCCCAGGACCTAGGATCAACTTTTCTGATCTTCTTACAAGCAAAGTCAGTGAGGAAGCCAAATTCATTCACTAACTTAACAACCACAATGATTCACTTAACAACTATGGCAAGAAAGGTTGTAAAATAGGGCAAATTTAACAACAAATGTTTCACTTAGCAACAGAACTTTTGGGCTTGGCTGTAGTTGTTAGTTGAGGACTGTCTGTATGCAGTGTCTGTGAAGCTGATTTGCAGATATATGAAGGGATTTATATATTATAGCCATGTATAAATGCCCTTCTCAGTTGAGAATATCATGCATGGCCCAAAATATGAAGGGGTCTTATTCTACTTGGATTCTAAGGATAGAATTTAAAATTGCCATCCTATGGATGATCAGTGACAGGAAAGAAATGAGTTCAGGTGTTCCTTCCCACAAGACTTTTCATATCAGAGACTTTTAGGAAAACCTGTTGTAGTCTTGCTCTTAGACAATTATGAGAATGCTTCTGGGGTAATACTGATTATCTCCATGGCATGAGTCTCCTAGTGGGGCCTGTTGTAAAATCTACACAAAACTGCAGGAATAGTTGTCCAAGAATATTGGTTGAAGTATCAGTAATACCCAAATAAGGACCTCATCTAGAAATGAGGTAATTGGGACTGGTATTTGGACAGTAATTGTAGACAGTAAGAAAAATGACTACTACAAGAGAGGCCAGATCCGTTACCAAAGTGATGAAGAGAAAACATAGCTGAAGTCCAAAAACATGGAAGGTATGCGGAAGCGACCCAGACAAATACCTAGGTTTGGGGAGCGGAGGGTACAGCAGAACTAGATTTGCAAAATTCTGTTATTATAGCCACTCTTAATAAAAGTAATCTTAACCTTCCTGTGGAGTTGCTTTTTCATCTACCCATCTACCAGGTAGGATTAACAGTAATAGAAAAGATGAGAGAGAGAAAAATCTGAAACTCAGGCAAGCAAAAGTTTTTATTTATTTATTTGTTTAGTAAATTTATTTGTCACCCATCTTGCCTCCAGTTTTCTTGGTTCTTTTTGGCATGTTCAATGATATTCTAGTCTAACAGAACTGAATTCTCTCTAAATTGGGTGGTGGTGGTGGTGGATAATACATGACTCTCCAGATACTGATTGTAACTTTCATTATTCATTACCACTGACTATGCTGATGAGATTTGCTAATTAGTAACATTGGTAAGGGTCCATTCCTGTTCCAGGGAACCAGCTTTGTTCCAAATAACATTGGGTGGTTTGTATTCCATCATTGCCACTATAGACTCAAGTGACCTTACTGATTCCAACATCTGTTATTAACTTAGAGCTCATTCACCCAGCTGGATAGACACTTGTCAATTGTCCCAGAGGTGCTTTCCCAAAAGGCAACTTCTGAACTGAAGACGTTTCTTGGATGAGAAGTGAAATGTTTTCAAGGAAAATACCAAGAAAGCCCAGTTGTCTTTTGGAAAAGCACTTTTGGGACAACCGTGACCTGAATGATTGAGAATCTCCATAGATTCATTCTCCATTACTTAAGGATGAACAAGGTGGCTTCTATTTCATAGATCAGTTCATTGAGTTCTGGCAGAAAGTAGTGTTTTCCCAGCTATTGCGACAGAAGACCATGCACCTTGACAATCCAATGTGTTGAGGACGAATCACTGGAGGTCAGTTACCTGGCTTGAAAGAGTAAAACCAATTCCTGTCCTGAAAGTAATCCATATTACTTTGTTTGAGGGCAGCAACATTACTGGCCTCTCAGAGGTGTGATAAAAGATAGGTTGGGAAATAGCTTTTTTTCCCCTGTTGGAACCCTTTTCTCTCATCACTGAAAGCGTATTACCACTGCAGTTTGGATGGGCCCTTGGTCTGATACACTGATAATTAACTTTCCTGGACAAAGATATTCATCAATAATTATCCACATTCTGGTTCTCTCCCAACTGAATTACTGTATTACAGTATAAATGTTTCTTTTTTAAAATAGCCTAGAAATTGTAATTATCCTGAAAGGCTGACTAGAGTTGAGCTACTTGAAGAACATATTATGCCTGTGCGTTACATGCTGGACTCAATTCAACACGCTGCTTTTAATTTTTAAACTCCCATCTGCTTTGATGTACAATTTCCTGGAGGAGCATCTGCTTTTCTGTCTGTCTCCCCCGAGTGTTAAGGTTATTGTCTGATGCTTTCTTCCCTGTGAAGTGAAACTGTTGAAGTGGTGAAGGGAGTGACATGGAGGTTTAAATGGTTTTTAGTCACTCTAACATAGAAACCTTTTGATTAAAATCTAGTTAGGCAATACTTTTAAAAATATTTTTATGTATATTTTATTGCTTATTCACTAAGGAAATCACAACATTGGAAAACATTTCTGCCATTGCTATGCCCTTTCACTTCCTTCTAACATGCAAAGATGCTGTATGGTCATAATTTGGCACAATAGAAATACCTATTAAGATTCCTCATATACAATGTTCCATTTCAGGTCTTTCAGAAAGCTCTCCTCCCACCCTTATTCTGTATTGCCAATTGATCAAAAACTTTCCTTAATTCCTTTTAACTTCCTAAATGTCTTTTTATAAGTAGTCTTCACAACTTATCCTTGGCCGAGCTAAGATTTGATAATTTAGCAATAGCACTTAGACTTATATACCAGTTCAAGTGCTTTACAGCCCTCTCTAAGCAGTTTACAGAGTCAGCATATTGCCTCCAACAATCTGGATCCTCATTTTACCAACCTTGGAAGAATGGAAGGCTGAGTAAACTTTGAGTTGGTGAGAATCAAACTGCTTGCTGAACTGCTGGCAGTCAGCAGTCAACAGAATTAATCTGCAATACTATAACTACACCATCATGATTCCTTATTATGTTTAAACTCTTGTTTAACATTTTGACTTAAATCATACTGATTGAAATTTTATTTGAGTTGCTTCATAACCTTATAAAAATGAGCTTTTCTTGTTTGCTCCTTCTTAGCCTCAAAAGATCCGCGCCTATACTCATGTCCAATCTACAAAAAACCACTTCGGACTGATCTGAATTACATTGCTGCAGTGGACCTACGGACTACCCAACCACCTGAACATTGGATATTACGTGGCGTTGCCTTATTATGTGATGTCAAGTAATGCTTAGAGAATATCTTCATGCTGGTCTAATTTCCTACTAGTTTTTTTAGAATAGCCTTTTGTTATATCCTTTATGTGGTGATAATACGAACCTAGCTGGGTCACAGGTTAGTTCGTTTTTAAGTATATATGTATGTTAAAATACTCTTTTGCACTTTCTTTGAAATCAGATGATGGAGCTGAATGTTCAGTTACTAAAAAACCTCACTAACTACTGTATATTTTTGATCAATAGTTCTCTTTTTTAAAAAAACACTGAAATGTGGTTTTTACATAATTTTAATGTGATTTTAATGATCATGTTAATTGAATTATAATTGGCATCTTTATGACTTTGAAGTATACCAATATTTGATAATTTCTAAAGGTTTCTCTTCCCTCCAAATAACTGGCACTATCCACAAAATTTGTATTTTTACATATAGAAATTTAAAGGATTGCTAGGGCTGCTTGGAGTATTCTATGAATTAATTTAGGGTTTGCTTGCTTCCCTGGAACATTTTCAATTCACAGGACGCAAGCCAGGGTTTACTGTAATTTGATAATCAAAGCATTTGTCTGATGCATTAAAGTATACTCCTACAAACTTCTTTGTAAGAATATATTTTAAAGCATATTTAAATTTTTAAAAATAGATGGAACAATTGTTCCAATGATTTATAATGCTGCAGAGTATATTGGCAAATCGGATTTGTGGATGAAACACATGAAAGAGTTCTTGTTTTATAGTCTCTGTATCATGTACTGCAAATACACAAAAACATATTCAAATATATTGATCTGTAGAAGGGTTGAAGAGATGGTGATCTCTTAAGTTAAATTTCCAGTTAGCCATGCATGCTAGGGTACCTGATTTTTGATAAAGTTCTGTGTAAGAGACAGGAACAGTTATCTGGCAATTAACAAGCAAACTAAGTATTCTGCATTAGATTTGGTGGTGACATGTTGTGCAGGTCTGCCATGAATGAGGCATTTGTTAGCATCATTTTTTTTTATACTTTTGAGTGTCAGTTGTAACCTTATTAAAATCATCCAGTTTTAAATGTAAAGATAAGAATGCAAAATGAAAACAGAACAAATTGAATTCATAATTTCTATATTTATTTTTTGCTTCTTTTATAGTTTTGAACCATCAAGAGGAAAATAACCTTTTAAAGCTATTTATAGAAACTATTCCTTTTCTTATACATTATATAAATCTTGCATTCAAACAGGAAGATAATTTGCATAGTACATTTTTAGTTGGAGGGTAACATGTTTTATGAATGCAGTGAGCTATTATGTTTGTGAGAATTAATCCATTTTCCTTCATTTGCTTTACTAGTGTCTTTTTTCCTTTCTGCATCCTTAGTTTTATCACCTTGATTCTTCATTTGTATAAAATAAACCATATTTTTGTTTAATTTAGTTTGCCATGTTTTCCATGATTTGTGGTTAGTTTTATTCCATGGAAATTCCTCCCTTCAAAGAAATTTCAAGAATTTAAGAATGACCAAATGTTATTAATAGTAATTTAATTCCATGAGGAATAAGGGGTAAAATGGAACCTGTGTTTTAATTTTAGCCTGGAACAAAGAATCCTGCTTCAAATATTTAAAAAAAAACATTTTGTGTTACCTGAGATTTCATTAGAGAAAATTCAAAATGGCTTAAGTGTTCTATGTCCTATTGGAATAAACTTAGAATATTGGAAGTTCAAACTGTGAGAAAGGCAATCCTTGCTGATCAACCATCTATAGTAAGAAGGAAACCTGTTAGCCAATAATTTAGAATCTATTAGGACTTTTCTCACTTCTGAACCAAAATCAAAGGTATTTTTTTCATTTGTTAATAGGATTTTGAGAAAGATTATCCAACACATTACAGTACAAAGAGAAATAACTTCTTTTCTATCTTGAGAATCCAGGGAGGGAAGCTTTCCTGATAAGAGATTCTCCATTCTTTTTGATGGGAGTCAAAATGGCCTCCTTATCTGTGTTCAGAATCTGGGGATTAGTATTTCCAAAGCTTTGTAAAGCTTTGAGTCCAATTCCACAAGAATTGGCCAATGAAGCAATGCACCCAAATTTATTCAATCTAGTTGCAAGCTAGAAAATTATGTTTTGGGCTTCCAAGCTCAAACAGCCAGTCTTAGCCTCAATTGTTCCAAGCTTGGAATATTTTGCACATTACTTTCAAGCAAGTAAAATCTTGATGACCACTTAACCTCCAGAATTAAAGAGCAGCCATTAAAAAGCACATGAAGTAAGATACCGTAACTGTTTGAACTTCCACATTTATTAAAAGCACTTCCTTCAACAGACATTCAAATCAAATATTTTGCACTTAGATAATAATTCAGTAGTTGATACTAAATAATTTATTAGTGCTCATAAAATATTTGACAATGACTGCAAACTAATGCATTAATATTCAGTTGTTTAAATAAGAGTTCTTTCCTGGGGAGGTTGAATGCTCTTTCCTTCTAAAAACACATTTTTATTGGGGTTTAGATTCTGTCATTTTAATAGAACTTTTACATCACACAGTGGGAAACAGGTTAAAATGTAACAACACAATCAACCTATTTCTTGCAGTAGAATATTTGGATTATCAAATGGCTCAGATTAAGGTTCAGGTGAGTGAATAATGTTTTAAGTGCCTTTTGGCAGTTATGGTCCTAAAATGTATGAATCTTAAGATATTGAAAGTATGTTTGTGAGGTATGTTGTCCATCACTACAACATTCATAGTAAAATAAACAGCTTTTACACAGTAGAAATTGCCAAACTACTATCATTGGCTGTTATTCACATACAGAACAGTAATTACAGGATGTATTTCAACTAAGTCTGTATGAAGTTTCCAGTCAGAGTCAGTTCATAGACAGTCTGATTGACTTTCTGAATACAATCAGAAATAAAAAGACTTCAAATTGATTCATCAATTTGATTTAGGCATCCAAAGTAAATCAGGTTACTTAAATAATTGAACGAAACCGATTTTCTGAATCTAATCATTCATCCATTCAAAACAAAACAAATCTACAGAAAAGTGTAAAAGACTCTCTGTTCTTTACTAGTTTCCCCAACATGGTTAACTTAAAGCAAATAATACTATGCAAAATATTAAAAAATGCAAAAATGAGGACAATGTTTTTATTAGCAAAGGGTCTATAAAAGAGATCAGGTAATAATGTAACAGTTCCTCTAACAATTTATTCATATGTCTGTAAACAGGGAGATGAGTTTAATGAGTATCCATCACTTCTTCCAAAGCTGGCAGAGAAGGGAAAGGGAGGAGAGGCTGCTTGATATTTCTTCCGGTTTTGAACTCTTTATTCATGAGATTCATGACTAGTCACAGAATTATGGTAAGCAGTGAGTAATGTGAGAAAACAGAACCCAGATGGTGTTTTTCTTTTGCTGATAAAGAGAAAGAATGCTGATATTTATCTGTGCGTGTGTTCTGTCTGCAAACAATACACTTGAGGGTGAAGTCACTAATTCCTCCCACAACAGCTTTTTCTCTCCTATCTGGAATTGCTTTTCTCACATTTATGGTGATGTTAGTGTCACATTGTTGCATTTCAATATTAATCCTTTCTTTCAGATCTGATTTGAAAAAAAAAAACCTGGCAGTTTTGGGAAAAAAATAATAAGTAATATCTCAGTCTGATATAGATAGGCACAATGCTCTAAGACTTCATTTTGTCCTGTTGAAGATAAGGGGATCTGTTGAAAGCTGGGTATATATCTTCATTGCTTGTTCTGTTGCCACAATCCTTCCTTATATGTCTTTTTTGGGGGAAGAGGAAATATGGGGATATACATTAGAGTAACCCTAGAGCAGGGGTGGGCAAACTTTTTGACTCGTGGGCCACAATGGTTTCTAAAATTTGACCGAGGGGCCGGGCCAGAATAGGAGAATGGTGTGTTTGTGTGAACTAATAT
>JAEANM010009360.1:0-16419 GCA_017656035.1 Myanophis thanlyinensis
AGACCTCTCTCATCTTTTTAAGTGGGAGAACTTGCACAATTGGTGGCTGACTAAATACTTTTTTGCCCCACTGTACATTAATTAACGTTATTTGTGTTCCATGGCAGACTTTCATTGATTTCAATATTGGACTATATTATACATTTCACTACACATCTGTGTACGACTGTGTATGTGTATAAAATTTGAATTTGAATCTGGACTAATGAAAATAAGTTTCAAAGATCTTTATCTTTCAAAGGCCAATAAATGTAAAATAAGTAAATAAATTAAACCTACCTACCTGATTTGGCCTGTCTAGTGTATTCCCAATACATATTTCCATGATAATATGAGAATGGACCTCAAAAAATGATATCTCTCCTTGGTATTAAGGCCAACCTACTCCTTTTAAAAACAAAAATATTTTGTACAAAGTTTAGAAATTAGTAGAATGTGTCATCGTAACCTTTTTTTTTTCAAATGAATTGATTCAGGGTTGTTGCTTTTGTTTTTTTGTAGTTGATTTTTTTCCAATTATTTTCATTATCTGTTTTAAATTACTGTTTTATTGCATTGACAGTAGACAAGTAAAAAAATTAGGTAAATAAATAAAATGTACACAATGTAATAATTATACTTACATCTACTGCAGAAACATTCAAACTTTTTCTGAAACTACAAAATACACTAAGTTTACAGACAATGCAAATAATTAGATATTGTAGCATGATTTCTTATCATATTTCACTTTTACACTAATTAAGATAAAAATACACATGTATGAGAGTGATGGGAATATAATATCAAAAACTTTAGAAATAAAGAAGAAAGAAGGAAATTAAAAAAGAAAAGGCATGAAGATTCTTAAACAAAATAAAATAACTCCAAGGAATTAAAATTAAATTATTTTTATACCCATTGTTGCATGGATAAAAAATATTCTGACCTTCTTTAATAATGGGCATAAACATCCTTGATTAGTATCCTGAAGTTCTCTAAAATAAGAATTCAAACATCACGCAGTAATGTCACTAACCAAGTGCAACGGAGGCTCCAGTGAAGTTTGTTGTCATCTATCATTGTTGCTGAATTAGAATCCCACAATGTTTTGTTCACTAAACAAAACCTGGGCATCCATGTTGCACAGCATGTCCAAATGAAAGGGAAAAAAACAATTATAGTAACTATGTGTGCACCTGCTGCTGCATTCCCTCTGTTGCCCTCCAGAACCTGGACTACAATTTCCATAATTACTGATGCAGGTTTGAAAAAGATGAGAAGGGGCAGCTTGTCTTTCTCAGCCCCTGAATTGCTAATGGCAAAGAGTGAGTAGATTGCCTGAAGCATCAATGCCATTACCTCTGCTCATTCAGGGGAAAACTCCCACAATTGCCAGGCGCTTTCTCAGTCTCAACTGTGATGCCAGTTGATGGGACCACTGCTGTTTCAGGAAGACTGGGCACACTCTAGGAGCTCCATAGTGCCTGAACCAGCTTTCCTTAACTGGGAAATCTTGACTCTAGCCAGTCATGTCTTGTTCTGCAAAGACAGTTACAGTGAGGGGAAGAATATAATTTGAATAATATACCTAGCTAATAGTACACTGAGCAGTAAGGATGGGAAGCCTTAAAAACAAACCTCTTTTTCAGATAGCAAATGAAAGGACTTTATCCATCTGCATGCAAATTCAGCAAGCAGCAGTACTATCAGTGCCAATGCTCACAAACAAAAATAACTGGAAGAATTAATTCCCTGAAATAAACAGGCAGGAGTTTTGGACTGATTTGGAAAGCAAGGAAAGTGAGGTGTATCGTGGTACCAGAATTCCCTTTGTTCTTTTTAATTAAATCCTTCAACCACCTCACTACGCTGAAACAAAACTGAAACTTTTAAAATACTTAAGACGAATATAAAATTGGTTCCGGCCCTGTAGCTGATTTGGCAGCATACCAATGGAATGAATGAATAGATTTCTACATAGCTGCCTATGAATTAGCTTGGAGCTAAAGAGTGCATTCAGCCAATATACTTTTTCACTACAACTCCATGAGTATTTTCATGCAAATCTGCTATATATATCGCATACTGTGCACCGAGGAGCCCTGAATTTAAAGCAGAATAAATATATTTTAGTATCAGCTTTAAAGAGGCTGCTTTTTCTAGTTCTATATTTTGGGTTGACATGAATGCTGGCCAAATGTGTCATCTGTCGGCCAAATTCAAGATTATCTTCCACAGTTTTTGAGCAACAGCTTATTGTCCTTATCTGGAAGTGATTCATTAAAACAAAGCTTTGTTCCACTGTCTACCATGGAAGAAATGCTAATGAACAACAGAAAAGAATGAAAAGAAAGCTAGAGCCACAGGCAAGGATAAAGCATGCTAAACAGAAATTAGTTCTGTGTGTATGTGTTTTTCTGAACACACACACACACACACACCTGTGAAAAATGGATTATTTTAGAATAGAATGGGCTATAATGTCCAGCAGTTGTATGTCCTGGAAGGAGCACTGCCTGTGCCAAATTTCTATAAAATGTGAAGAGTCCATGCAAAGAAAATTTTTGTTTGCGAGGAATAACAATGCTGATTTTAGGAATCAATGTTCTTGTTTCATTCCTATTGTCATCTACTTCCACTGAAAATGTTGTAGCCATAGAGTAATTCCTAAATTAACACAATAACATATTCAATTTATTAAAATAAAGAAGGAAGACTTTTAACAGGAAATCCACTCAAGTGGGTGTGACTAGTCACATGATTAAGCCTCACCCAGTTTAATGTGACTGACACATCAGCAAAATAGAGTGCATGGAGTGGAGTGGATTGTGAGAGGAGTTGGACTGAGCTAAAGAAATAGATACAGGCTGTGGAGGGGCTGTGCTGAGAAATGTTAAGTGTTAATTCTATAGTTTAAGTTCAACAGAACTTAAAACACATCAGAGAGAATGACCCCCTTTATTCCTAAAAACCATCACTAACTTGATTTCCAATTTGATCATCCCAGGGTCCCCAAAAAATCTAGTATACTGTACCTTGATTTATCTCTCTGATTGTTTATGGTATATAGTACCTATACTGGATACTCCTATATTCTGGCTCTTTTTTTAACTGACAAATGCTTGAAATAAATACAATTCATATTTTGAAGTGTGTGAAGCATTCTGTAAATAAACCTAATGCTATTTAGCAGTTTGCTCTCTTTGGAGCAATTAATTTTTAAAAGATGCACATACAAACTAATTTAAAATCATTTGTTGCCTTATTGCTCTCAGTAGGCTGTTACTTTAAATAAGCCAATTCGTTTAACTAGTTCACAGGAGAAAGAAAATATTTATAATGTGCTTTCAAAATATATTTCCTTTCCCTACTCAAATTACCGAAAGTAGGATTAGAAAAAAAAAATTGAAAAGTTGGTTTCTATTAATAGCTTAGGAAAGTTCACTGTTGCAAAGAACCTAGTAGACAAAATTGCTTTACCGAAGCAATTCATGCTGTTTATTGTTTGATTATTTACAGGAAATGTGCTAAATGAAAAGCAGAGGAACCAAATGTGCTGCTGTCTTTTTCTCCCATTCCTGAAGCCAAGCTGAAAGTGTCATAGTATATAATTAATTAGTTGCCCTTTTCTTGAGTCTTCAATATGTAAGTCAATGTAAATATCAATGTCTAGCTAAGGTGCCATCACTACCCAAAACTCTGCCTTTGATACCATCTCTCCTTTCAAATACTTATTCTAAGATCTAACAGCCGTTCCATAACAAGGAAGGCCCAGCAGCATCTTTACTTTCTGAGGAAACTGAGGAAGGCACAGCTTCTACCACACATCCTCACAACCTTTTACAGAGGGACCATTGATAGCACCCTGAGCAGTTGCATCACCGCCTAGTTTGGGAATTGCACCGTTTCGGATCGCAAGACCCTGCAGCGAATAGTGAGAATGGCAGAGAAGATCATTGGGGTTGCTCTTCCCTCTGTCACGTCCCGCTGCATCCGCTGCATCCATAAAGCCAGCAACATTGTGGCTGATCACACACACACCTCACACACACACTTCATTTTCCTGCCAGCTGGAAAGAGGTACAGAAGCATTCAGATCCGCACATCCAGACTGTGTAACAGTTTCTTTCCACAAGCCATCACAGTCCTCAATACAAAGAAACTGGAATTATAAATACTTGCACGCTTATAGTTTTTAAAAGTTTTTAGTTAGAGTTATGTGTAGTTTTGTGTCCCGCTTTCTTTTTTTTTAATTTATGTTGTCTGATGTAGCACCCTGGTCCTGGGAAAACTTTGTTTTGTTTCACTGTGTACTATACTGTATATTGTTGGAATGACAATAAAGCCTATTTGACTTGACTTTGATTTCTGCCTGTCATTGGAGCCCAGAACAACAATTAAAGCAATAATTGAAGAATTATAACTGGAATACATTCCTATAATATTACTTCAGGTATAATATAAACACTAGGAAATATGTTCCCACACTGTCTTCTTCTCAATGTATAATGCATTGTATGGACAGCATTCCTCCCTATTTCTTCATCTTTAAAGCAGTAGGCACATCAAATCCAGATGGAATTTAAGGGCTGCTCTTCTATGGCGTTTTTAAAGAATTTGGTTGCATACAGCCTTCCTATCATCACACATAGGAAAGCTGGAATGTTGTCTTTTGAAGTATTTTCATCCAAACACTGATTATTTCTTGCCAGGAATTCTCTGAGCCAAAGGAAGCATCACAGTATAAGTAGAAGCATCACAGCATAACTAACAGAAAAAGTTCATTTTGGTTTCTTAACAGAAAACTTATTCCTAGCAGGGATTTTTAGGGGTAGCTCATAACATTACAATATTTCTTAGCCTAGGACATAAGGAAAATGTTCTTCACACTAAAGTTTTATTTCTGTTATAGCAGATACCATGCAAAGAAAGCTGTTAAATTTTACCCATTATTCTTTTCTTGTGCTTAATATCCCTTAATAGAGCTTAATTAACTTGCACCAAGAACAATCCATACGCAAGTCTACTCAATATCAGCCAATAACACATCATTACCATTCAAAAAGCAAATTCCCCAAGGAGGGGGTGACGGATGCAAATCTCTGATAACAAAATAAAAAATCTATCTTATCTCCATAGTGCAGAGATATTCTAATAAGCTCCATTGATACAATAAAAAGTGCAGCTGAGATATCCAGCTTCAATGCAACACTATTGAATAGGTTGTTGTAGAACACATTTATTGTCCTGTAAAAGTGGGGCAAGAACACTATATTACTAATATGTTTACACATCTACTCTGGAGAAGATACATCAGTGCCTTTTCCATTTAACAATGAGACTTGCAATGCAACACAGGAAAATAACAACCAGGAAGGACTTGCAGTCCTGGTATCCAAATACCAACAAATACTTAATGTCATACATTTCTATGAGCTTACAACTACCTCCTAAGTGGACACATATTTGGATAGAATAATAGAATAATAATGAAGTTGGAAGAAACCATTAGGTCTTCTAATCCAACCCCTGATCAAGCAGGAAATCCTCTATCATTTCATCCAAATTGTTGTCCAATCTCTTCTTAAAAACATCCAATATTGTCAACTACAGAGAGCAGATCAAGCAATGCAAGAAATAGCAATAGGTTTACCATAGTCTTACAAAAAACACAAGGACTTTTTTAAAAAAAATAATAATAATAGCAGAATGAATACATAATTCATTCACCTCTCAGGAAAAAAAGCCTAGAATACATGCAACAATTTTTAAGGCCACAGCAACAATAAAAATAATCATGATTAATGATATGGGGAAATGGTGTTTGCTTTCTAAGATAAGTTATGTTGATTAATTTTTACACAATAGAAAACTTCTCAGAAAACTTCTTATTTGGTTATCAGAAGTAAAACATGATTCAAGGAAATCTTTGTCTTTAATTTTATCAGACTTACTGAACTGACTTGTTTTCTGCCATATGGGAGAACAGTTCAGATTTTCTTTTGATCTACCTCTTCTATTTCAGACAAGCCCTTCGCATGGCAAATGGCATGCTTCGTCGTTACACGGTTCTTCTAACACAGTGATGTGTTATTAATAACTTTGTCATGTGCCATGATATGTAACAGTATTTGTGATTCTTTCTAGAAAACAATATGCCCCAAACTCATTCCTGGAATTACTTGAGATATGTACACATGTAGACATTTTTTAATATTTGTTCTTAAAAGAGACAGGTTGAAAAGTTATTTCATGCCAAACAGAATTTTATTAGTGCTGAAACCCACTATACACCAACGTGAAATACAACCCCAGATGTGACTTTGTGTGCGAAGGTGCTTTGTATTGAATACTGTTTGTATTTGAGGAGTGCTGAGACTGGTTGCCCATAGATGTTTAATTCACTCTTCCGTGCCAAAATCTGCATCCTGTGCTCCAATACTAGCTTTACCTTTGGAGCCTTTCAGCAAGTCTGCTTCCTTACCGTTCAAAACATACACATGTAGCCCTCGACTTACAACAGTTCATTTAGTGACCATTTGGGATTACAATAGCATTGGGAAAAAAAAAATGATTTATGACTGTTTTTCATACGTATGACCCTTGCAGCATCCCCATGGACCCATGTTTTGTATTTGGATACTGGGCAACTGGTTCATATTTATGATGGTTGCAGGTTCCCAGGGATCATGTGATCATCTTTTGTGATCTTCTGAAAAGCAAAGTCAATAGGGAAGCTAGATTCACTTAACAACCGGGTTACTAATTTAACAACTACAGTGATTCGCTTAAGAAATGAGGCAATTACAGCCGTAAAATGGGGCAAAACTCACTTTCTTACTTAGCAACATAAATTCTGGGTTCAATTGTGGTCGTATGTCAAGGACTACTTATATACACTCCTTGTAAAAGTGAAAGATGAAATAGAAATAAGCAAACAAACAAACAAGCACACTCATTTTGGAGCATTCTCTAAGCCAGGGGTGTCAAACTCAGTTTCATTGAGGGACACAGCAGGATTGTGTTTCACCTTGGAGGGCCAGGCTGGGCATGGCCAGCATGATGCCACTCATGTTGGGGGGCACCTGCAGCAGCCTGAGTGCTCTGCCAGATCCATTTTTGGCTGCAACCCAAAAATGGGTTGCAGCCCTCCCGAGCTCCGTTTTCGCTGACAGAGACATCGTAGGCCAGTCCTTTGCTGTTTTTAGGACAGCCCAGCAGGCCAGATCTAAGCATCCCATGGGCCTGATCTGGCCCTCAGGCCTTGAGTTTGACACCTTTACTCTAAGCCCTCTATGCATATAGAATGCACCCAAGTAGAATGTACTGCAGTAAGTAATATGTGAGAAGGACCTCCACATTGTTGAATTCACTTTCAATATATTTTCTGGTCATGTCAGTCCAGATCTCTAAGCTTTCAGCAAAGAACTCTACAAATATAAGACTGAAGCACTTGGTCTTCCAAACCACCTAGCAATTGTAGAGAGTATTTCTGGTTGCTTACACACAGAGTATATCTGGTTGCTTACATACAGAGAATATACCTGTTACAGACTGGTGGTTCTTTTGTGTGCACACTGAAGATGCATACTGGAGTTGAACTATAGGCAACTGCAAGCAGGATTAGAAGCTTTTGGCAAGATAACAAGAGAAGTATTGTGTCATTACAAAGATGTTTTCATTACTTATTTATCTATCTCATCTTCTTAGCCTTCCTCAGCCCCATTGTCTGTCCACTGCAGGATGAAACTCTTTTTCTACATGTGTCCAACCAATACGGTCCTGAACTTTCTTTTGCCAATTGAACCTGCAATACTTGCTGATGTTGTCAATCCATTTTGTTTTAGACATCAAGAAAGCACTTTGCAAGAAGGACTGATGGCAGCTGGATCAAAGCATAGAATGGATTCCCCTTGATAAAAAGCATCCATGAAAGAGACCTAAAACAAGATTTAGCTATCTATTATCTACTTATTTATTATTAGGCTTTTACCCCGTTACAATCTAATAGACTCTCAATGGCTTGCATATATAATAGCAATCCTAAAAGTCAATAAACAAAAAACAAGAAAAGCATAAAACCATAAAGAATGCAATAACCATCAAAGAACTATCACGATTCAAATGTTCTCTGGAAAAGCTTGTTCTTCAACATCTTCCACAATGCGGTCAAGGTAGAAGTAGTTCTAACCTCAAGTGGCAGGCCATGGTCACCAAAAACACTTGTGAGCATCAGCCCAAGGTGGAGAAGAAACAGCTTCTTCTTCTCAACACATTCATAACAGCTGGACTGACTTCAATTGTAGATGTGCTACTATAAGTAACCTGGCATAGAGCTTTAAAGAACTTTATAAGTCAACACTAGATAGTCAATTGTTCCCAGAAGTTATTAGATCACCAATGCAAGGCTTGTAAAATGGGTGTCACCTGCTCCCAAAGGTAATTGCTGGCACACATCCAAGCTCCTGTATTATGTGCCAAATGAAGCTTCCAAATAAGTTTTTAAAGACAGTCCCATGTAGAGCATGTGGCAATACTATAGACACTGCTGCTCAACCATAATAAATTATTCATCTATATCTAATTAAAAGTAAACATTTGAAAGTAGAAAAATTGACAATGCCAATTTGATACAATTGTCTAAATAAATGCAAAGGTGTTCTTAGCTGCCAAGGATCAGACAAATGTATTTCCACACATATTTGTTAGACAAAAATCATAAAACAAGAAACGTACAAAACATGCAGCTGAAATGCTGAATAAAAATATGGCTGAAACCTTTTCATTTGTTACTGATAATTAATACAATTATAGCCATCTTTTAATGTCTTTATTCTGTCAGTTGAATCTATTTATAGTGAATCTTACTTGATTCACCATAATTTCATTCCTCCCACAACCCATTTACAAGCCTTTACTAAAAAAAAAATAAAAAAAATTATTTTGCATGCTAATATCACTTTCTCTGAAGGACAAAAAAGGGATCTGAGATATAAATCTTAAAAAACTGGCATGTGCAGATTATCTACTGTGGATATACAAGCCTAGAAATCATCTAAACTACACAAAGCTTTTTAGTATGCCAGCTTGCAAACAACAGATATAGTTCACACGTTTATTTTGTATTCTGGAAATATGTGCCAAAATGTGCCAAACACATGTCAAAATTCCTCATAGGCTGGTGAATTTAGACTATAGTCGCTGTGAATGGAGAGAAAGGAAACAAAAGACATTTTAAATGTTTTATTGTGTATTTATTTATATACAATTTTATTTAATCTTGGTTTAGCAGCCATGGAAAAGCTGGAATAGATTTAGAACTGTAAAAGGTAAGAAAAGACAATCCAAATACTAATTGGTCAGCAGACAACTTGACTGTTCTAGAGCAATGCTTTGTAAAAGTTTATATAACGTACTCTCAAGCAAATTATTCAGAATAATGGAGCTTAAAATTTCCCTATGGCAACCCAAAAAAATGAATTCAGTAAGTCTAAGTTTAATGATATCAAATTAGTCAGCGTGATTGAAAGGAAAAGAAAAGGAGTTCCTGCAGGTTTTATTCCACTGGTCGTTGCTGATTATAGGAGGCGGCACTCATCTCAGTTTCAAGCCAGCGCTCAGTTTCAAGCCAACGCTCTCTGAAGTAATTTCTGTAGTCATGTGACCAGCATGATGTCGCATCACAATGTTTCCTCCCCACCAAAGTGGTACCTATTTATCTACTTGCATTTGCAGGCTTTCAAACTGCTAGGTGGGCAGGAGCCAGGCAAAGACCAGCTAGGCTGTTAGCTTTCCAATTGATAAGCCCAGTGTCAGTACCACTAAGCCATTACACTTCCTATAATTGCATAAAAAAATTCCAGAAAAACTACAAAATTGAAAAATGCCAACCCATCAATGCAAATCAATGCATATTGGTGCAAATCTATCCCTAACGTCTCAAAAAAATGCATTTTCTGGTCTAGCTATTGAAAGTTAATATGCCTTGTCTATGATTACTAAACAAAGAACCAAGACTAAAATTACTAGAATAATGATGAAATTATTATTATTTATATCCCTCCTTTATTATTTTTATAAATAAGTCAAGGTGGTAAAGACACACAAAACTGCGAGATCGCATTTGGGTCGATCACCGGGTTCAGAGAATTACTCTTCCAAGCTTTTGGATTCATGTTGCAGTCCATCTTCAGAGAACTTCTCTCTACTGGAATACATACTTTGGGCTATTCTGTGAGTCGTGTTTATGGGGTACCTCCCTATTGGCTGATTGGTGTGTTGATGGCTGGTGAGTGGCTGTAATTTCCTTGTGCTGTTAAGCCCTCAGCTCCTAAGCATTTAATAAACTGGTGGTAAATCAGCATTCCTGTTAACTGACAAGGGGCCCATTTCTCATACTTCAATCATTTCCCAGGCTATCTTTGTATCTACCTGGCCAATGAACTTAGTAGCTCCAAAGTTAAATGTGTGTCCTTGTTTATTGTAATGTGAGGCTACCAATGAATTCAGAATTCTTCATCCGACTGCTCACTTGTGTCCTTGCAACCTTGTCCTTGTGTCTGGTGATTAGCTTCCTCCCCATCTGTCCTACATAATTACAGGGGCAATCCATGCAGGGGTTTTGACAGATTACATGGGAAGTATCTCCTACCTCCAAAACAGTCTTTTCAGTGCATAATATATCCTTCCATGATAGCCACTGTATGGTGTATGATGTCCACTTGCAGACCTCGGCAACTCTGTTCTACTGCTTCCGAAATGTTTTTGATGTATGGCAGGGCGTGCCATATAATTGGTCTTCTACCTTCTTTTTTCTTTTCTCTCCTTTGCTTTTTGCATAGGCATTCTATAATAAATGCTTGTGGGAATCCATTATGCTTAAATTGTTCATATAGGTACCTTCTCTCAAGTTGTTTAGCTTGCAAACATATCCAACACATCTTTCTCCTCCTATTTTACACACAACAACCCTGTGAGGTGAGTTGGGCTTAGAGTGAGTGACTGGCCCAAAGTCATCCAGCTAGTTTTCATACCTAACACAGAACTAGAACTCACAAGCCTCCTGGTTTCTAGCCTAACCTGGCCCTATGATGAAATTCTACTTAGAATACCATGTAAAATTCATATCATTGCACCTTCAAAAAGGATAATGCAGGATAATGAAGAGCTGTGCAAAACAAAAAAATAAAATAAGTAAGATTATATTATTTATCAAGAAAGAATGAAATATTTGGGGATGTTTTATTTTATACAGAAGCTTATGAAATTATGGATGAAAACAGCTTTTTAAAAATTCAGAAACTGCGGGCATCCTACAGTACCAAATGATGTGAATTTGGGAACAATATGAGATGTAACTTCACCCAACACAGAGTTAACCTGGGGAATTGGCTACAAAACATAATTATGATAGGCACTGTAGTTTGGCTTTAAATAGGAATATGATAGATTCATGAATGCTATCAGTGCACACAGATTCTCGTAATTAAATATTATTTCCATTATCTCAAGTAATAGTCCTGTCATTAGCCAATGTTCTGGAAAAAGATGAGTAAGAAAGTGTGATGGATTTATGCCCCACATTATGACACATCTGGATAGTGGACTCAGGAAATTAGACCTTTGGCTTTATCTAATATTACCCTTGATATTTCTGCCAAGTGTGTTTTCCCAATGATAGCCTACCTAACTAGCAAACGATAGGAATCAAACAGCATATGGAGAGAATCTTCAGACAAGTGCCAATAGCCAAAAATGAACTGCTTTGCAGTCAATAAATTTTTTTAAAGAGGTTTTAGGGTGGTTGAGGGAGGGAGCATATGGTATAAAAAAGATTAGTGGAAGTCTACTGAGAAAGCATGCCTCATGGGTACCATGAGATAACATTATTACAATGGAAGGAAGCACGAGTTTACTCTCACTGTCAGATGAGACAGGGACAAGAGGTGTCGTATGGATACCCATATGTACCCCATCCCAGCATGGCATGAAAATCTATCTCAGCTCTGCATTCTGAAATAGAGATAGGTTGAATAAGAAGGTTAGATAAGTGATTTCCCTGCAAGGAAACTATACATGCAAAGTTCTACACATCCATATACAGCACATTAAAAATCTGTCCCGTCCCTTCCTCCAGTCATCCATTTATCCCAGTATTAAAGGCCTGAGCCTCTTCCTCTCACCCTTTAGAAATAAGACTTTTACATACTGTGTAAGATCTCTGCCAGAGATCCCAGCTGTGAAGATCTCTGCCATCTAATCCTTTTTTACAAAATGTCTATCTGTGGTAAAAGAATCTTGTGTTTTAATTTCATCAGTTTCAAACCTTACAATTGATATTCAAAGCCTAAAATCTTTAGATAAGGCAAAGCTTGAGGTTGGGCAATAATCTGTCTGTTCAACTTCAGGACACCCATCCCTTGCATTTACATTTTAAAATAAAAGGCATGGCTCCTAATAGACATTTGAAAGCAAAAGCAAATCTCCACAACTAGCAGCATAGCTGATGAGCTGCCAGTGACATTATTCAGTACTGTCAGTGGCCGACCTTTCTCCCCCATATCACCTCTTACTGATAGACAGCACATGATCTGACCTTATCTCTGCTTTCTCATACTCTGCTACAACCGTTATCAGTCTTTCAAGCAGTGGACTGTAAGCCAAACAACTAAGATTTTAGCACAAATGAGCCACTATGACTGGCTTGTCAAAAAATATCCAAAGCTTCAGTACTTCAGCACTGTGATTTGGCAAAACACCACCCCAGAACATGACTCCTTGGATGGCTGATGGATGGAACAAAGCTTACTTGATCCTGACAAAAATTATTCATTATTGTCATGGAATAATTAATGGATTTTGAAAAACCAGATAATTAAGACAAGTAGAGAAAGAAAACAGGTCAATAATAGAAAACAATAATAAAAGAAAAAAATTATTGGGTCCTGGGAAGTAGGGAAGCATGCAAAAGTGACTCAGAATAAATCCACCTTAATTACACCTGTGCAAAAGAATTACCGTACTTTTGTACGCTTTAAAATTATTGGTTGTTTAGTGTTAATACCTACTTACAGTATCTGGGTGTTGGTTGCAAGAGAAGATGTTTTCTGTTTTGTTGTTTCCTTCTTAGCTATTTGTATTGCCTCTTTTGAATGAAATTTAAATATGAATTATCTTTTTGTGGCTATTGATGGCTTATGCATGTGTGTGCCTGGCCTCTAGGAATTTCCTAGCATTTTTGTACTTAGTTTAGTCTAGGCCATTCATAGTTTCCCAGATGAAACTATTGTTGAATCTTCCAAGTGTTGTGAGTTTTCATCATGTCTTCTGATTGCTAATTGTTGTTCATGGATGCACTCAGCTAGTGTTCTGTCCATCTGTCCTACATAATATATAAAGGGTCGTGATGGCTCATGTGGTAAGACGCTGGCCCTGTGCACCGCTGAGGTCGGCAGTTTGGCAGCTCGATTCCCAAGAGTGAATAAACCATGTAGGAACAAGAAAGGAGCCTCCCCCAATTGCCTTCATTCAGGTGTAAAGATAACACTGCCTGGAAAAATTCCTTTCACGGAGGCAACCAGAGACCTCGGTGATGCTAACACTTGCCATACGCTAAATAAATAAATAAATAAATAAAATGGCTATACAATCCTTACACTGTGTGTTATAGGTGACACCTATTTCTTTTCCTTGGGTTACTAGATTTTTTTAGTTAAAAGTTTGAAATTCTAAATGAATGTGAAATGCAGCTCTTTATACAGTGTATTACAGTAATCTATGAGCTTGGTATAAAGAGTGATGGTGACTCTAGCTAAGGTTTCTCAATCCAGATATAGCTACAATTGGCACACAAAACTCAGATGACCAAATCTCCTATAGTGACAGCCTTTTCTTGATGCTCCAGCAGAGTTCAAAAAATCCATGAAAACTCTGTTGTCTTTCAGAGTTAGTAACATCATGCCCTCTCACAGAGAAGCATTAACCATCTTCCAAATCTAACTATTCTTCCCCCACATCTTGCTGAAAAACATTATCCCATAGATTACATTAAATTAAATAACCAACAACAGCCCTAACGGTAAAGGCTTTGAATCCTGGGCCTCTTTAAAACATGGAGACTGAAATTTCTCTGGACTCTTGACATGGAGGATTCCACTATCATCCTAAAAAGGAAGTCCAGAGGCCCAAGAAGAGCTGTTGCTCAGGGGTAATTATTTTAAGGTGAAATAGACAAATAAAATAAAAATAAACAAAGCTGTGCCTGGTCAAGTCTGAAGGCTGAAACTGAATCCCAGCAAGATGGATTAGCTGTAGGAACAAAGGCCTGTCTATTCCAGTGAGATACCATCTTTAGTTCTGAACAGGATTACAGTCTCTTGAGCATGGATGGTTCACAATTTGGAGATCCACTTGGACTCCCGGCTCCTGTTTAAAAAGCAAGTGGCAGCTGTAGCCAAGAGTGTATTTATACAGGTCTTGTTGTGACCCTTCCTAGCACCAGAGGTTTTATTCATTTTTATTCACATCTTAGTCATCTCTTGTTTGGGCTATTGTAGTGCACCACATATGGGGCTGCCCTTAGCCAATACATTAATAACAGTGTTCAGATTTTATAAGCAAAACTGTGTCTACCAATTCTAGACTATCTATCTATCTATCTATCTATCTATCATCTATTTATAAAATTTATTGAATATCCATTTTACCTCAGGGTAATTCCAAGCAACTTAGCATCAAAAAAAAAAAAACCTGTATAAAGTTAAACATCTAAATAAAATACTACACAGAGCCAAATACCATGGCCCAGTTAAAAGATGGAGAGGGTGGGACTAGGATGGAGATGAAGGTGGGATCTGTCATTAATCAATCAACCACTCCATTGTGATACTTTCTCAATTTAGCCCCAAGCCAACTGGCAGAGCCTGGTCTTTAGGCTCTTATGGAAAGGCTCTTATTGAAAGTTGAAAGGGATTGGAGCTAACCAGGTGAGGAGGCAAGATATTCCAGAGGACAGGTACAATGGCAGAGCTGACAGGGGCCCACAGCATGCTCCTCTGCCAGGATGGGTAGGTCGGGCCATTCCCAGTGGGATGAGATTCTGCCACAGTTCTCATTGCTAAGTCTCCAAAACCAGCATGCATAAGGATGGCATTCAGATTTTTAAACAGTGTCTCCCCTTGGGAATGAATTTATATTCATTTGAGACTGTGTGAGGGACAAGGTAAAACTTACCAATGTACTTGGTAACAAGGTACATACCAATGTACTTTTCACATGCATGCATAACAGCACAGCTGATGTTTGACAAGCCTAAACAATATATTTCTAATAATACCTTGTAGCCATCAATACTGTAGCAGAAAAAGCAGGAAAACCCACCTTTAGAGAGAGAAATATTTATTCACAATTGGCCATATTTGTGAAATGCAAATGATGATATTCTGCTCTTTCAAAAAATGAGCCTCTACATGTGGAATTTCATGATAAAAAGCTCTAATGTTCCTGTTTTCTCTTGATAAACCCTGCTAGGTTACTGATGCGTGAATGTGCTGAAATTGAATTACTGTATAACACCAATTACTTTTCACAGTACACCTATAATGGGAATCAATTTTGCAGTGAACACCATGAACACCAGGTAGCCAGGAGAAGGGGCAATAAGCAGAAGGAGGGACTAATAAAGGAGGGAAAATATTTCTACATTTTCCATATATTGGAGAGAGGGAGGGACGGAGGGAGGAAGGAAAGGTGGGTGGGTTTTCCTTTTATTCTCCAGAAAATACTTTTTTCTTTTTTTTTTAGCATTATCCATTTAATTTAAGCAAACAGCATACATTAGCAGAGTAAGCAGTTATTCAAACAAGGTAGGCATAGCAAGCAAAGTATGGTTTACATTATTCCTTTCAACAAGCAAATGTTGCTGTTTTCATCTGTGTAACAAGTTTTTTTTATCTAATAATCAATAAAGTCATTAATATCACTGGCCATCCAGCCCAGGATTCAGTGTGGCATATGCAGTATCATTAAAGATCAGAAACATACAATAAAACCACTTTGAATAAAACATTAAAAAAAAAAAAACCCAGATTATAAACACATAAAGTACTGAGGGGATAAAACTAATTCTGCAGTTCATATCCTTGTCAGACTCAATGCTTGAGCAAAAATCAGGTCTATAATATCTTCTGAAAGGCAGACAGGGGAAGGGCAGGGGCCGCTCTCCTATTTCTCTGTGGTGCTTCACTTTCCACTCATGTCAAAATTCCTTATTTGTGTGTTTGTACTGGGAAAGTGAGCTGTACCAGCTGGATCAGAAGAACGAAAGGATCAAAGAAACTTAGAATAGATCAGGCAGAAGTACTTTATTTATTTATTAAATATATATTTATTTTAATACTTGCCAACTTCTCTTCCAGAGGGATTTATTTATTTATTTAT
>JAEANM010009361.1:0-16418 GCA_017656035.1 Myanophis thanlyinensis
CTGGTGTTGTTTCTAGCCTAATCTTTATTGCCCTGCCTACAGAAACTGCCCACCCAGTCACATGACCCTCCCAGCCATGCCCACGAAGCCATGCCCACAGAACTGGTAGTAAATGGAATTCCACCACTGTCCTAGACCTCTGGTAGAGGATCCAAGATTTAGGAAGACATGATATACCACACATTAGCACAACAAATGAATTTTTATATAAAGAGAAAACACAGTACTGTACATACATACATACATTTCTCTTTCTCTAAAGCTACAACATATTGCTCTTATTTCTATAATCTATCCTGTCTAATCATGAAAACCATAAATTGCAACTTCATTCTTTTTATTCATTCTTTTCATTTTTCTACAAAAAAAATCCAAAAGAGGCTGTCAGCCCCAGTTTCTATGACCCGCCTAGGGTGCCAATTGCACGGGGACACACCCATCGGCAACTGCCTACTTGTCATGGCGGAAAGGGACCAGCACGATTGCCTCCCAGCACCAGACCAGCTCTTCACATGCCAGATCAAGGAGAGCTGCTGGGGCGTCAGGGCAGGGTCTGCAGCCGCTTCACTGCACGCCAGATCAGGGAGTGCCGATAGGAGATCCAAGACGGTCCCACTCAGCTGGGCAGCAGGCCAGCTGAGTAGTGCAGCCGGTGCAGGCACGATTAGCCAGCCAGCTGGAAGCCAGAGCAAATGAAGATGCCTGACAGCTGCAGGTGCGGGGTGGAGGCGTGTGTGTGGGCTACAGGACAGAGCACAGGGTGTTTAAAAGGTGGTGTGCCCGGAAGGGCGTAGTATTCTACTTTGTGGTTGTCATTTTGCACCGGGTATTCTATCAGAAGATAAAGCTTTGTTTCTTTGCAAGCATCTGGGTTTTCCTTCCTTTGTTCTTCAGAGCATGACAGAGGCTTCCACTCACCAAAAAAAACCCATGTTTTTTCTCTAATTAAACAAGTTATATTTAATCCTAATATTTTTTTCTTACTACATAAATTCAGATACATATTTTTGCCATTGTTTAAATGGTACATCTGATGGCAAAACACGTACATTGTCTGAAGCAAAAATATCATTTTGGGCAAAGAAAACCATTTTATTACACAAATTCTCTCCTGCAGTGACAGTTTTAATTTCTCCCATCTTAATATGTCATTCTTAATGTCAGTCCTTGTCTTAACACAATTAATTTGACATAGCATACCATTCATATTTATCACAGTAACACTCAAATGTTTCCTTTTTTCTCACTCTTAAAACACATTTTCTCCATCAGTTCTAATTAATCTTATGGTTTCATGTCTTTGTTCATATTTTTGTCTTTATTAATCTTAAATTTGCTAATATACAAAATCCCTTTGATTTTTCCCATTAATGTTTCTACTCCCTCTAGTGGATCTTCTAAAATTAACACCAGGACATTCACAAATGACCTTAATTTATAAGTTTCAAGCTACATTAATATTCTTAGCTGCAGAGAAGGTACGTTGATGATATGGAATTTTCGTTGTTGTTTAAAGTTCCAGAACATATGAAGTTTATTAAATAGGTAAAGTTGATTTATACTTCTCAGAAAGCACAAATAACTGTTAACGGAAATCTAACAGAACCACTGTCTCAAATTTTGTTCATTTTGGTTCTTGAATAGTATTGAATAGAGATACAGGTAATCATTGACTTATGATCACAACGGAGCTCAAAATTTCTGTTGCTAAGCATGATAATAGTTAAATGAGTTTGCCTCATTTTACTACCTGACTTATCAGAGTTGTTAAGTGAATTGCTTCAGTTGTTAAGACAGAAATATGGTTGTGAAGTGAATTTGGCTTCCCCATTGACTTTGCTTGTCAGGAGGTTTTAAAAACTGATCACATGATCCCGGGACACTGCAACCACCATAAATATGAACCAGTTGACAAGCATCCAAATTTTGATCATGTGATTATGGAACTTTGTGACAGTCCTAAGTGTGAAAAACAGTCATACAATCACTGTAACTTTGAAGAGTCACTAAATAAATTATTGTAAGTTGAGGACTACCCGTATAAGACAAGGTGAGAAAATTATGGGGGTTATGATTAATAAAGAAACCTACGTATAAGTCAGGAGCGTGTTTTTTTTTTCTAAATATAGTTTAATAATTATTTGAATATCCTCTCCAAGGCTGCACTTATGTGCCATTAAGATTTTTGAAATGAAGACTTGGAATCCCAGAAAAATTCAAATCCACACTAATCCATTGTTTTTTTATATTGCAAACACTACATTAGAGTTGGATCTAATGGAATAAGCCTAATGTTATTCATATAAAAAGCAGAATATTCTCAATATCACATAGCTAGAGTACATTGAGTACATGAGCAACGGCCATGAATTTTAGAGCAAGCGGATTGCATTGCATTGAGCTGTGTGGTGGCGCAGTGGTTAGAATGCATTACTGCAGGCTATTTCTGCTGACTGCCAGATGCCTGCAGTTTGGGTAGTTCGATTCTCACCGTCTCATGGTTGACTCGGTCTCCCATCCTTCCAAGGTGGGTAAAATGTGGATCCAGATTGTTGGGGGCAATGTGCTGACTCTGTAAAACTGCTTAGAGAAACCCCTGTGAAGCGGTATGTAAGCCTACGCACTAGTGCTATAGCTATTACAGAACCCTTAGCTACTAAAACAGCAAAAGTCCTTCGGGAGAGGGGCGGTATAGAAATCCAATAATAACCACCCACCATTTTCTGTTTTTCAGCCACATCAAAAAACCAAGAGTTTTGCTACAGTTGATAAATATAAATTGGCAACTAAAGAAGTTGTTAATTCAATGCAACATAATCAATTCCCCTTGGTTTCAATTATAGGTCAGATCTTTTCCTGACATACATGGATTTTGAGGGCAGAGAGACAAAAGTGGTAGAAAAATGCTCCCACAATTGCAGAGCTCAGATGTATTGTTTTTCTAACGAGTGGGCGGGATGACAGAGGGATGTTTATTTGCCTGCAGTTTGATTCCCATTGTGTTTAAATGAAAAGCTTGGGCCCTTTCAATTGTAAATTTCTGTTTAGAATAGTGGAATAATCTTGACTTAATAACCAGCCACGGCTACTTCCAGCTCTGAGACAGCTGAGGATTCATGAGATCATAAAAAGGAGTTGAAAGCTGAGTCCAGCCCATAGGCTGACTAACTTTGAAATGGCATCTACCTTATGTTACCGGTGTCAAACTATTTGGTTGGAGTTTGCCTATTATAAAGCAGGCTCTGCCAGAATGGGGTGATGTTTTTGTTCTTCAAAACTGGTTTGGACTGACTGGTTTGTCTTGGCAGGGTTGCAGTTCTTCTGATGCAAATCCCTTTCCAGCCTCTCACTTTCTACGTAAGTACTTGTGGGTTTTGCCTGCTTTAAAGTTCCCTTCTAGCTTTCAAAGAAGAGGCAGTGGTGCAGGACAATATTGTTGGACACACACACACACACACAAAGAAGCTCCTGATGGAAACTTTCTGTGCCATTGAGATAGACTGCATGGCCTGCAGCACTGCAGAAGAGCAGGTAGTAACATTCAAAGGAAAACAGAATCAACAGCCAGCATTTCAAGAGTCGTGAACTGAGTGGGTTAAAAAATATAGCTACTTAGAGGTTATTGGGGTTTTTTACCAAATGAAACCACTCATTTTACATCATATACATGTACTCAAATACTTAATGTAATTGTGGAAATAATATGTATTAGACACACACACACACACACATGCACAAACACACCCAAAAAAAACAATGGTAACTTAGATGTATAAACCTGGCTCTTGAGTAAATGCTATACATTAATCTGCAACTTTGGAGCCCTATTGTATATGGGCTAAGCAGCCTTTCAAAACTTAAGAATAATAGTTCTATGGTATACTTCACCTTGCATGGAGTTACCATGGCAACAGGAACAGATCCAGAAAAAATTCTCGAAATTCTGATCATGGCAGTATCCCTGTGGTGACATGCTTGACATTTGAGTGCTTTTCAACTTGTGGTCATTTACAATTGCAACATCCTGTAGATACATGATCAGTATTTGTACATTTCACAACCAGCTTCCAATAAGCAGAATCAATGGAGAGGCAGTAAAATTACACGTAGTGATGTGATGACTTGCTTAATGGATGAATGGAAAGTCCATTGAAGTCATGCAATGTTTTACTCAATAACCGTATTGTTTAGCAATTGAATTGTCCATCCCAATTGTTAATTGAAGACTACTTGTGCTTACATCACTTTTACAGATACGAAAAATACAAGTAGGACTGTAAAATTATTGGCTAAAAGTTTCTTACTAAGCAAAGAGGTTAGGTTGAGTGCTGGGAAGTCAATGAAATGCATTCTTCCTTGGTGCATCTACCATTATTTTATAAAACAAAAAATGACTATTTTTTTCTTATTATTTCCAGAAACATCCTTTTGGAATGAAGAATATAACAGAAAATAAGTTATTTGCATATGTTTTATGGAGATTTATTAATGACCCAACCATTTCACTGGACTGGGTCATCCAATTCCCAATGGTCAAGGTAAACTTGAAATTCACATTCTTTACTATAGAGTTGTAGAGCTTGGGATCCTCCAGAGATTATTGGGCTCTAATCCCCATCAACCTCAGTCTGCTTGAACAGAAAAGACAGACTGGTAATCCACAACATGTAAAGCAGGAACCCCTAACCCCCAGGCTGTGCACCAGTACTGGTCTGGTTAGGAACCCAGCCCTACAAATGAGTGAAGCTTCATCTCTACATGTGTAGGATCTACGTAGCACATGAAACCATCCCACCCATCTACTTGGTCCATGAAAGAATTGCTTTCCATGAAACCTGTCTCTGGTTTCAAAAAGTTTTGGGTCTGCAGATTCCCCATATTTACTGTACAGTGCAGCTATTAAACCCAATGGAAACTTTCTAGAGGACAGATGAATCGTGTAGCTAAATGTCTGTGTCTGTAGACCAGGAGGTTCCCCAACCCTTGGGTTGCAACCCATTAATAGGCCGTGGCCTGTTCAGAACTGGGCCACACAAGGGATCAGCAAGCACTTGTACACATGCACAGGTCTACTTGTGGGAGCAGTGGGCACTCACCTACGAAGCTCTATTGGTGTGAGCGGCAGGTGCTTGCACAAATGAAGATGCCACTCACACAGAACCATCCCATCTCCCCCCCACACACCAGTCCACCAAGCCAGAAAGGTTGGATACTGCAACTGTAGACTCCAAGTGATTTACCCTGTGAGCTGTAGAAAACTCCTTTCTATTTAATATCAGCAATGCTTAGTAGTCAATGAAAAGAGAGGAGAGAAAAGCATTCTCAGACCAAACTGTTCACAGGTGTGGCCAATAAAAAGGTTTCCAAAATATTGTTGTTCTCTTACCAGGAAGGCTTCATGAAAAAATAATTAGCAAACAAATTGTACTTTTAGAAAAGAATGACAGGAGTTTTAAATACATACACCTAAATAAATCCATGTGTCTGCATTAAGATTAGCTTGAGTGGCCACAAAACATTTAACGACATAGAGGGTGCAGTGTTATGGGAAATGAACAGAACTTACAATAATTGTTCTGCAGTCTCACCTGTGGAGCGCTGCTTGTTCTATTTTCCCCCTTTCAGCAGAGAGATGTTGGTTTTTCACAGGAGCCTATTAAACGTACATCTTTAAAAAAATTTTTTTATCATTATATGTTTATAATTTTGTTGATGCTTTGAATGCACCATGTCAAGTCTGCATTGAAGCCAACCTCTTTGCAGAAGCTATAATCCTGCTCTCCTCCCATGCAGGCCACTGTGCGAGCCCTGGACACAGTTACAGATTTCTTGGTGAAACAGACTGTTGAAAATATACACATCACTGAATTTATGCTACTAGGCTCATCCAAGGTATTAAGAGGGCCAAGGCCTAAGTAAGGTGGACAGTTGGGGTTTTTTTCTTAAATGTATGTTCTCCGTTCACCCTCTGGGGGGACCCCCTCCCTTTTGTTCCTCCCTCCCCCCCCCCCCTGCCCTTTGTCTTTTCTACTTCTATTTCCTCTTTGGCAGAGCTAGCATAACTTGCATAACTGCAAAAATTCTGTTAAACTCCAAATGACAACAACAGAGTTTTTCTATACCTGCTAGTTACATCTAGTGGTTGCCTGGACTTTTGCAGCCCAAGTGTGATAATCCATGCAAATTAGATTTGTCTGGCATCCAAAAATCTACATAATGGTTAGCCACTGGTGGCACAGTGGTTACAATGCCCCATAGCCTGGTGTTTGATCCTGGAGGGGTCAAGGTTGTTGACTCTGCCTTCCATCCTTCCAGGGTCAGTAAAATAAGGACCTAGATTGTTGGGGGTAATAGACTGATACTTGCAAACCACCCAGAGAATGCTGTAAAGTACTATGGGTCAGTATATAAGTCTAAGTGCTGTTACTATTGCTATTGTTATTGCTATTGCTTGAAGATGGGGAAAAAAGCAAAGGAGACAAAATTGAGTCCCGAATTAAGTTTCCAAGTCTTTCTTCATTCTCTAATGGCTGCCAGCACAAATTTTAAAGTTTACAACCAAGACAGCTGTATAATAGTATAAAAGCAAAAAAATATATATATTCTACATATATGTTAGGAGAGAAATATGTATAGCTCTACAATTAATCTTTAATGTGACAGACTAATGATGGTGTGGTTGATTGTAGGTCATACAGTTGTAAACAACAAAAAAGTACTCCTCACCACTGTTCCTGAGTTTATTTCCAACAGCATCTTTCTATCTCCCCCTCTTAGCGTGGGTGGATCGCTTGGCTGACCGCAGCCATTGACAAGCGAGTGGTGTCATTTGTCTCAGTCGTTATGGATGTCCTGAATTTTGTTGAGGTGAGTGTTTTCAGATGCAGTATAGTCACTGTACTTTGACAAAATCAAATCAAACTTTTGTTCATCACATGCAGAATCATACATGGTACGAAATGCAGTAAAATGTGTATGCGACTGCTTGCGACCGTAGGTAGTGGGGCAAGAGAATAGTATAGACAGGGAGGGAGAATAAGTAAAGGAGTGATTGAAGGAGGTAGATTATGGGAATACTTTATAGTCCTGGGTTGTTATGATTTGGTTTAGGGTCCGTATTGCTTGTGGGAAATAGCTCCTCCTTAGTCTCTCTGTGTTGGCTTTCAGGGAGCAGAGGCGCTTTCCTGACTGCATCATGGTGAACAGTCCGTTGTTGGGATGGCTGGGGTCCTTCATTATTTTCTTGGCTGTAGTTTGGCATCATCTATTGTAGATGGAGTGCAGTTCAGGGAGCTTGGTGCTGATGATGCGCTCTGCTATGCACACTACCCTCTGTAGAGTTTGCCTGTCCTGTATGGTGCTGTTCCCAAACCACGTAGTGATGTTGCCCAGCTACTTTGCAGATATTTTTTTTCAGTAGTTTCTATGGCAGCCACCACCAGCCTCCTCCCAACATTCTAGTATAATGGTAAGGTGAAGGATTTACAGAAAATACAAAATGAAAGAAAAGAAATGCCAGAAAGAAAACAAAAATTTAATCCGTTAATCCGTTTCCAAAAATTCTAACTAAACTGTCCCTTGAAGAAGCTGTCTCTTTCTGTGTCATAAGACCTGTATCTGTGTATCCCATCCAACACCTAGCACATGCCAAGTCCCCTGAGAATTTCAGAGAGTTGCAATTTTCACAAATGGAGGGCTGGGAAAAGGTTGGGAAAAGATGACATTTATGCTACAATATGGTTTGAACCCAGGGTTACTGACAGGACCTCAGGAGCCAAATAATGTCCAATGTTTGCAGGATTGTCTGCCCATGTGATTGGGGGAGTCAGCTACTTAAAACTCTAATGCCAACAACTTAGCTTTTTGCCAAGTTTCCCTTCATTGCATCAAAAGATCACAGTTATAACCTTCTGCAGAATTTACATCACCAGTACAGATCATATTGTGGCTGGAGTTTCGCACTGGCACCTTTCTACAACATCAATATTACTCAACAGATCGATCATCCCCGATTCAAACTTATTGCTTCAAGTATCGACCCTTTGAGTAAGTAAGCACCACTGAAGATGACATGAGTGGGTCAGAGGTGAAATTCAGCAGGTTCTAGCAGATTCACTAAAACTGGTAGTAAATTTTCTAAGGCGTTTGGAGAACTGGTTGTTAGAAGAAATCACTTTTTGTTTTTTTCCACTTTACAGGGTTAATCCTGTCAGGAAGGCAAGAAAAAGACATCCTGGTGTTGTTTCTAGCCTAATCTTTATTGCCCTGTTTACAGAAACTGCCCAGTCACATGACCCCTCCCCCAGCCATGCCCACCAAGCCATGCCCACAGAACCGGTAGTAAAAAAAATTGAATTCCACCACTGGAGTGGGTTGAATTAATGAAGGACTAGATTAAAGGACTGTGGTATTTAGTAGGATACAGATGGATTTAGGGAGATGCAGAGTCTGTGAAAGGAACTGAGACATACAATGATGGGCTGTGAGAACAACCTTGAGGAACAGGAGGAAGAGCTGCAGGCAAAGCAAAGGTCAGATAAGAGAAATCTCAGCTCAAAGGAGGAATAGAATTTGAGAAAATGTCTCAAACCAGACTTTCCCTAATTATCTTCAGGAAAAAGGCAGGGAAGGGACAATAATACCAGAGTTTCTAGAGTCTATTACTTTGACCCTCTACTTTGATGTCCAATCTGCCTTGAAGTGCTGACAAGTACTTAAGGTGTGGGTGAGGGGACAAATTAAGTATCAAAAACAGTTCTATTCTCTTTCCTCTGAACAATTACCCCATTCTATTTTGCTTTCTGCTCAACTTGAGGCAAAGTTGAGATCCACACACCTTTCTTTTTTCCTTTTTCTTTTTCCAGAATATAATGAGTATTATATAAACAAAATAAAGTACCTAATTGTGGCATCGGGAGATGAAATGGGCCAGCCTGACAATTCTTATCATTATTTTAATCAGCTAACAGGAGAAAAGTATCTCCGGTGAGTTGAGCCATAGTAGAAAGTTCTCTGGTGTAGAGGCTCTTGGGTTGTCATTTTTGTGGAAGAATGGAGCGGAGAAATAACCAGTGCTCAGTGTGAGTTTGTACAAATAAATTGTACAAAAAGAGTGCATCTGAGAGATTTTATTACAATTACAACTTAACTCTTGCAACAACTATATTGGTAGCATAGGTTAGTCTGTCACTTTCCATTTTAAAAAAAATTGTGCTGGGCAAAGTTCAAGTCCTCCTTCGGACATCAACTCAATAAATGAGTTTAATTAGTCTCTCTAGAGCTTAATGAGAGGCAGTGGAGGAGAACAATCAGACTTTACTATTCCTAAATGCCTTGTAATAATGACAAGCTTGCCTTATTGGGAAATTGCCTCAAATGTAGCTTGAATTCCAATTCTCTTATACCGTTTATGGATTTATTGGACTTTGCCAATTGATGAGTAATGTCAATCCTATATAATATCCAAGGATCACTAAACAGCCTCCTTGGTTAGAATAGAAATGGCATTTTGTTTGGGAGCAGAAAAATAACCCAGTACTGAAGCTTATTTTAACAACATAGCAGAATTTGTTTACTTTGTGAGCCAATGCAAAATAAATAGGCAGCTGTGCAAAGTTGTTTCAAAGCCAACTCTTACTATTCAAGCAAGTGCCTGCATTTCACACCATTCTCACCCTGATTGTTTACAGGATCATCCCAAATATGAACCATGCCTTAGCTTTCTATGAAGACGGTATTGGAATTCCAACCGCCACTTTTTATCTTATCACTATGCAGAATCAACAGCATCCCCAAGTCCATTGGAACAGGACTGTGGTGAGAGAAATATTATCCATAGCAGTTGATCTACTTTGCTAAAATAAGAGCTTAGGTTCCACGAAAGGGCATTTTCAACAAACAATTTAAAATACCCTATATTACCTTAGTATATCCAATAGTATGGCCAATGAGAGCACCAAATTGGAAGCCTGCAGATGGAGTGGTTGGGCATTCTAAGAGTTTCAATCATAATACCTCTGGTGGACACTTCTTGGGAAATCTTTGTTACGTTACTCATTACCTTTAAGTACAATGCTTAACTTAGCTATTTCTTTATTTTGAGCAAACTGTAGTCACAGCAAACCAATAAAGACTGTACTCCCAATCCAATTCTGAGTGGGAAAATGTACTTCCCATTCTTTGAGAACTAGGGTGACGAGAGTGGGTGGGAGAATTGGGGTTGGTGGGAGAAGGAGGGCTGGAGCAGGAGGATTACAGCCCTGAGGACCACATACAATACCAACTGTTGGGGTAGGGATCAGGGCCCATAGATTCACTCATAGTCCTGTCCGCCCAGATACCAGCCTACCAATGATCTCACTGCAGCTGAGATAGCTAAGGCAAAAAGGATGAGCCACAGTGGTGCAGTGATTAGAATGCAGTACTGCAGGCTACTTCTGCTGATTGCCAGCTGCCAGCAGTTCAGCAGTTCAGTTCTCACCGGCTCAAGGTTGACTCAGCCTTCCATCCTTCCGAAGTGGGTAAAATGAGTACCCACATTGTTGGCAGCAATATGCTGACTCTGTAAATCACTTAGAGAGGGCTATAAAGCACTGTAAAGTGGTATATAAGTCTAACTGGTATTGCTATTGCAATATTAAGAGACTTGCCTGTCTCTTTTCTGATGCCCCAGTGTTACTTCCACTGCTGATTTTGCAGAGAGCTCTCTCTCCAGTAACTGTAAAATTCTCTCAGAAAAGAAGGTACCAGATAAATAGGAATGTAAACCTTAAACAGACATAACAGAAAAATCCCATCCTTTAAAAAGAAGCTCAGACCCACCCATGCACTGATGTGACTTGACTCTGCCTATCTCTTAGTGCATATTTTCTATTGCAGCCATCATTCTTACCCCTTCCAAATATCAAATCCAGTCTCAAGTTACCAAAATTTGCTTTTTCCATAAGCCAAGTATATATAAAGCTATTTAACTGATGGACCATCATATCTGGACTTCATCAGGTCATAATGGAGTATTATGAGGGCTGATTTCTAATACATCAGGACAATAGCAAACTGGAGAAGACAGCATTAATACATGCTCATCCAAGATTTAACAGTGTTTTTTGTTTCCACTTAGGAAAAAGGAAAACCATACCAATAGTGTTTTTTGTTTCCACTTAGGGAAAAGGAAAACAATACTCAAAAGAACACCTTTCTTCATTTCTTTCTCATTGATCCTCCTCTTTTTCTAGAAAAATACTGGAGGAGCTATTTACTTTTCCACAGACCAGGAGCCTTCATTAATCCAGGCTTATTATGCTAAAACTAATGATGATACAAGGTATTGGGGCCCTGTACATTTATTTTTCCCATTCTCTGTCCTTTTTTGAGAGTTAATTTTGCAAATCAAATGACATATTTTTTAAAAATGATATAAATCAACAGAAAATATAGAATTAAAATGAGAAATAAATCAATTCCAAAAAGGAGGAAGAAAAAAAATATTGGAGTATAATTTTTTTCCCTGAACTTTTAACATCTTTAGGAGAGATTTCAGGATGCATGTGTTATCTGGACAAGAAACTAAAAAGAATCCTATTAAATGGAATCGTGCTAAGGTGAAGAAAGTGGTGAGTAGACATTCATTCATTCATTCATTCAGCTTTGGCAGAAAGAAATAAAGCCAGCCAATTAATAGCAAGCACCCAGGTATATAAGACATGGATGGGAAACTCATGGATGTTTAAAAATTGCTATTATACTAAACTGTATAATACCAACATATCTCACCACTGAGTGTCTAGCTGAGCAGCCCCTTCATCTGTCATAGCATCAAATCAAATCAAATTTTATTCATCACATGCACAGTCATACATGGTACGAAATGCAGTGAAATGTGTATATTGTAACAAATCAGTTGGAGTGGCTATCCAGAGCTCATTTTAGGCTGAACTCTTTGGTTGTTCTATCTGGCCATTTTCAATGCAGCAAATTATTTGTTTTTATCTGTTTTGCATTCCTTTCTCTATACTTGTGTCGGCTCCCAGATTGCACTTTCAGACTCAATCTGGCTCAAACTAACAAAAACTCAAAAAGCCATTATCCGGTCTCTGTAAATAATATTCAGATACATCAGAGGTTTGATATCTTGTTTCCTTGTGGATGATTTCAACTTTCTAAATAGTAACCAGCTATTTCTTATCTTTGTCTTTCTTGGAAAGAGCACAAACGTTTATAAGAAAGAAATGAAAAATCCAGACAAAGGATGGACAGGATTCTTCATTGAGGTAATAAATATTGAGTTTTGCAGATAACATTTTCACTGGGGGAGGGGAGGGGGGGTCAGTCAAGGTTGAAGACTGGGCTTCCTCCACTTCTGGATATTCAAGACTTCTTACCTGAATAATCAGTCTTTATAAAACTAGGCTTGGGATGGGGTGGTGTTTTTTTTTAATGTTTTTAAAGTAGGCCACATTCCTGCCCCTGCATGCAAGAATTGTTTCACACTTGCAAAAGAAGCATGCTTTAATTAGGATCCTCCTGGGTATTCTAATGTTTGAAAGGGGAGGGGACAGATGGGCTTGAGGTCTGCAAGGGCAGAGGGGGCAAATGATGAAATGGACAATCCATCCCTTTTGGAGTTATCTGTGCCTAGGGGGCAGAAAGTCTACTGCAGGAATTGCTTCAGCATTCTGACGCAAGCGTCTATTCTTCCTCTGCCTCTGTATTTGTTGTTTCAAAGGAGGAATAAACAAGGGGAAATAAAAGGAGCAACTTGACTCCTCCTGCCACACCTTGTAACTTGACTGCTAAGACTGGAAGATGGCAGGAGAATCTCAGGGTCTTGCCCCTTTACTTCCCAGGTGCTTGACCTTTGGCTGATCTATGGAATCAGGAGAAATTTTTCCTGTTTTATTAGTCAGGGGTGGGCAATTACGGCTCCTTCATGACTTGTGGACTTCAACTCCCAGAATTCCTGAGCATGGCTGGCTCAGGAATTCTGGGAGTTGAAGTCCACAAGTTATGAAGGAGCCGTAATTGTCCACCCCTGTACTAGATGATCCCTGCTCAACTCATACATCAACATCCTCACTACCAGAATGTAGATACCTACCCATCTTCTGTCAAAAATAAATTCCTATCCTAGAGGCAACCCTCCTTAGACTGAGGAATTACGTTAATTTTAGAATTAGTAATTCTTACACTAAAGTGAGACCAGTTTGGTCCAGTGATTAAGACACCAGGCTAGAAAGCAGGAGACCATGAGTTCTAGCCCCACCTTAGCCGTGAAAGCCAACTGAGTAACCTTGGGCCACCCATCTCACAGAGTTGCTCTTGTGGCGTAAATAGGAAAAGGAAGGTGTGTTGGATATGTTCGCCACCTTGAGTTATTTGTATAAATAATAAAAGCAGGATACAAATAAATAAACGAAGTTACCTGGAAGGTAATACTCAGTGGAAAAATCAATTTGCTTAATTTGTTCTGTGTTAAATCTGTAAGGGCAGTAGAAGAGCATCCGTCTCTACTATCTCAAAAATGAACAGACCGCATGTTAATATAGCTGCCCAGCTATGCCCTTTAATGCTTCCTCACCATTTTCATGAGTAAATTGAGGAATAAGGAAATGTTTGGGACAGCATTCTTTTGAACCATTGTTGAAGCAGAGCTTTAAATAATATGATTCCATTACAGGCTACATATTCCGGCTTTGGAGATTCACGTGAAAAATTAATAATAACATCTGAACTTCACATTATCCCAGAAACTTTTCCGTGTGAGGACTGCATTGGAGAAGGATGCTATAGCAAATTGGTCTGAGAATGTACAACTAAAATGGAAGATGCCTTTGATTGACCAACAAGAAGACTCAGAAAAGGGGTGGTCATCCAATTGGTGGAATAACCTAGAAGAGGGGATGAGCAGCGTGTCCTTTCAGATACTGCTGGGTCTGCTGGAAGCTGTAGTTCAGCAATCTCTAGAACGTGGCTTCCCCATCTTTATTATCTCTATTCTGCAATAAATCAAGCAAGCTATTTTCAAGGAATCCTCTGTGAATCATAGCTGTAACAAACATTAATGACTAGGCACACTTGCCTTCAAATGGTTTGTTTTGTTTTGTTATGGCTTCTCCATAATTTTCCACTCTTTTAATTAATAAAATCCTAATCTGCATCACATCTGGCTAATGTATATTTAATATATGCTTGGGGTTACAAAGGGATTGAGGTTTGGCAAAATGTTTGGCGATCTGGAAGAAAAAAGGTTGGGCTGATCTCTATCTCTGTATGAAGAAACTTTGAGGACAGGGGCACTCGTTACCTTTGTTGTATATCACCAGAGAAACTGTGATAAACATATCACACTTTATATACAAAGGGAGTGTGCAGCATTAATTCTTAAATCACATTTAAGTGCAGTTGAAGAAAAATAGACTCAGGAATATTTCCAACCAATCTTCATAATGCATTTGCATTTATCAACAGATTGTAAAACTGTTATCCAATGTATTGGTGCCACCACTAGTTAGTAAATGCCGTCCATATAGTAGTTAGTAGCTGCACCAACATATTGCACCTGCAATCAATTAAAAGTGGCAGATGTTTCTAGTTCCCAGATAACAGAAATCTACCATCAGTCTTACTATTCTCTTTCCTTAGAGGAAAGCTGGCAGATGCAAGAATCTCAAATAAAAATATAAAAGCAGGTTATAGTGCTTTTATCTTTACAAGGAGCTATAATATATCCCCAAACTTGGGGGAGGAGAGAAGGAAGACAGCCTGAACACTTTACAGAAACATAATAGCATGATGTTTCCCAAGTTCCCTTGATACCATCCCAACTTTAATTCTTCCCTTGCCAATTACTTATAAGCTGTCTATTCCATCTTCTAAGTTTTCATTGTGTCAGTTGATAAGATTTGCAGCTGCAATCATACATCCACACAATCTGTTCAATGTTGATTTATTTAGAAGTTTATTATTGCAGATTAAACTTCAGCTTCGGATCTGTCACAATGGGGCCCCCTGGTGGTCGAACATAGTCATCACTGAAGGAGTTGCCCTTGTGGAAAGTTCCAATAGATCCTTTCGAGTTTTGGCGAGGGGTGAAAAATCACTTCTGCAATCAAGCATTTTATTTATTTATTTTTGCTTTGGTGAATAATCTGTGCTCTCATTGAAAGGGATTCACATCATCTTTTCTCACTTCCTGTATTCCCAGGATGTTAGGCTATTAGATAAACGAAACTGCTGCCATGCCAACATTAATCCTTTGGAAGGCAGTTGATGTTTGCCACCATAATGAGCATAGAAATAGACAGATTATTAATTTTTATGGAGATGAGGAAGGATATGCTTTCCAGTTTATGGAGAATGGATAAGACTGGTTGTAATAGATAACTCACTTTTTATGCTCAGCTAAATGGCCATAAAGTCTGTTTTTGCTGGCGGTTTTCTTGAGCTTCTGGACTAACATGTAAATATGCTCATCAGAGCCCTGGTGACGCAGTGGTTAAAATGCAGTACTATAGTCTTTGGTGTGAAATGCAGGAAATTTCTGCTGCCTGCCGGCTGCCTGCAATTTGGCAATTTAAGTCTCACCGATCAAGATTGACTCAACATTTCATCCTTCCAAGGTTGGTAAAATGGGGACCCAGATTGCTGGGGGCAATAGGCTGATTCTGTAAACCACTCAAGAGAGGGCTGTAAAGCCCTATGAAGCTGCATGTAAGTCTAAGTGCTATTGCTATTGCTATTCTTAGAGCCGTTGTCAAAATAGACCTGAAGTGGTAAGAGCAGCCGAAATTAATGTTAGGCAAGCTTTAAAAGAAATTCAGAAGATAGCCATGAACTATCAAAATACACTGGTTTGCTCAACTCTTTTTTAACTAGGGATTTTCAATGGAAGATTGCTTTGGGAACCATGCAAATTTCACGTACAAGAATCATCTCTCTATGGATACCCATCATTCTCCCCATAATTGTTCAGGAAGCACTAAAGTTTACTTTTTTAAAAAGAATTACTAATTTAAAATTAAGTTTTGACTGGGAAATACTAGTCCCAATACATCTTGAAGGAATCAAACAGGAGAAAGACTGATGCAAGCCATTATTTTTCCTGTCTATCCTGGGGCTCTTTTTACCTGATTGTGCTAAACAGCATCCAAATGAAGCTCTTAAAAATGTTATTGGAATATTACTAATGGAATGGTACACAAAGGTCTAGATTAGGCCTGTCAAACTGGTGGCCCGCAGGCTGGATACTTTGCCCATTCTGGCTACGTAAAGGCAAAAAACATTGTGATCAGTGGTGAAATTCAATTTTTTTACTACTGGTTCTGTGGGCGTGGCTTGGTGGGCGTGGCTGGGGGGGTCATGTGACTGGGCGGGCAGTTTCTGTAAGCAGGGCAATAAAGATTAGGCTAGAAACAACACCA